>JAVQKC010040890.1:0-11316 GCA_036025475.1 Philypnodon macrostomus
GAACTGTGTATTTAAATGTCCTCAAAATGAGTCATTACACAGTACAATTCCTATGATATGTATGATTATTGATTAACCAAGCCTTCAGTGGGCCAGACATGGACTGGTCAAGGGCCGCACTTTGCCCAGGTCTGGAGTAGAGTATAACTGCGTAGAGAAATGTCCTGAATATTTCATACACCAAATAAGGCTTTTACTTCATCTTATTTATTTATTTTACAAAATGTGGGAGTCTAGTTCTACATGATTCAATAAGTCAGCCATTTCTTCAGTGATACAGAATGCTTGTTTATGTATTATAATTACTATGTCCATAAACAGCCCAGCCCACTGCACACCCAGCATATCAATGTAAGTTATTCAGAGTTAACATGCTAATGCAATCTTCTTAAGGAGTTATTGTGAAGCCTATATGAGCCTGCAGTTTATCACATTGTAATGAAACATCTTCTTTAATGCACATGTTGCCAGCGCAGTTAAGTGTGTACATTAGTGAGTGCCTCTGTTACTGTGTTTATATCGTAGGCTCTATAATTAGCATCTGTTGACTAGCTTAGGAGCTTAAACTTTTTTGCACGGACGCATCCTGGCAGCCACACTGGATTTGCATTTAAAAACAACTCACAAATAGTTATGGACATCCATCAAATGTGCTTCAGGTATAAATCATGCACCCATCATTGTCACCACGCTGCTGCTGAAGGCAGATAGGGATTTGTACGCTTATGTGATAAAGCCAGCCTGTCTTTAGTGAGGGCATTTTGGCCTTGTATAGTGTTTTTCTTTTACATAGAACAATCTGTGCCAATTGCAGCCGACTCATTGCCTATTCTTCCCTTGTAGCCCATCAATAACAATGAGAGAAGTGTCAGCCGCTGATTAGGCTTTGATATTGGGTGTGAAGCAGCCATGGCTGTGCATTAGTGTGAGTGTGCGCTCAGCTCATATGTTTATGTGTGTATCTCTTATTATGAAGGAATTAGATCACTGGGGGTCTACTTTTTCACCCTCATAAAAAATGGATTTTCGTCAGTCATCCCGACCTTCCCAGTGGTAAAAATTAGGCTGTGGTTGAAGAATGAATTCAGCTCAAATCAAGCACATGCCCTCCTGCCTGTCCGTATTTATATTCTGCATATAATGGGGAAGTATCATAGCTACAGGAGGTATCATAGCTCAGATACTGAATACTCACCACCATCAATTGGCATCTTAATAATTTATTATTATATTTTGCAATTAACATTCTGCCAAATTGCATCTGTGCCTCCTATGCATATCATCATTATTATGCATGACTTATAGGTCAAGTTATGGAAATGAGATGTAATGCCCATCTACTCCAGCTGTTGGTTAGCCTTGTGAGATGTCAAAAGCATGATCAAATCTTCATTGTGGGGTGTCAGAGATCTACGCTGCTATTGTCAGACTAAAGGAAAGAATAACCAAGGAGTAAAATAAAATTTATTTTTTTGATTGAATATTGGTCTCACGTTAGACACAGCATGAATACTTTGACAAATGTATTTACAGGTTTGAAGTTAAAAGGTGTAATTCTATTTCCACAATTGAAGTGCTAATCATGTGTCGTTAAGAAGACAAATACCCCGTGCAGATTTAAAACAGACAGTTGTGGTGCAAGTGAGAGCCATTAGATGTCAGTTATGGCACAGCAGTAGTCAAAGTGGTGACATACACCATATGCTATTTGTCAAGACAATCTTCTCAAAGCATTATTATATATTTACTTGACTTCCAGCACATGAAGCCTAAAACCTGCTTCAAAACTTAACGTAAGTCTGCATTTCCTTTTCATCACAGCCTCAGCTTTGCTATACTATGTCTATACTATGATTATACATTCATAAGAAGCCAATATATTATTTGATTGTATGTGTATACCTTCACTATAGAGTGCATTTGAATGTCCAGGTGTATTTTGAGTAATTGGCTTATTTTGTGTGTAGGTATCTTGTTTGGGTGTCATGGTTGAAGGTGTGTGTTCAGTGTATTCTCACGGCTGATTCTGTGAACATGCTAAAGCTAAGACCTCTGAGTGCTGCAAAGGTAAATGAAGTTTCACTGACTTTCCCTCGTCTTAACTGATGTCTACGACACTATTTTTCATGCCACTAATTAACTACTATCTGGATGGTGATTAGCTCAGAGGCAGCGCTCCCCACCCCTCCGACATCGTCCCGACTCAGAGGTGCGTCTTCTGTGACTGGAACATGTGTCTAAAACAGCTGTGTGTTTGTAGACCGCCTTGGAGCACAGAGTCAAAACATGCTTCTGCTATAGACTAAGCTGTCATATGTGCCCCAATCCGGCATCTGGGTTCATTTTGAGGCATTTATCTTCCCTGCCCGCATAGTTAATGGGTAAATGCTTTATTCATCAAGCCATCTTCAATTTCCATTCCATTTTATTTGTATTTAATTCACTCGACAATAACGAGTAAGTATAGTTCATATAACATCAAATAAATCATGAATGAAAAGGAGCAGTAAGAAGTATACACCTATACTATCTGCCCCTATCTGTTAGTAAAAAAATCATAAGATAAGTATTATATTTACTCACCAATATAACAATTCTTGGCCGTTAACCAATACCGATACCGATATTTCAATTACCAATTTGGCTGATATGGATTCTGAAACCAACATTTTGTGAACAATGCAGAAATACAGCATACAATACTTTCCAAATTGGCTTTTCTTTCTCTGGCTGTTTCTAAATCTATATATTAGATACATTAACAACAGCAATATACAGATATAAGTAAACCTGAATTTCCATAGCCATTAGTTTTTGAGCGTTCTTGCTAAAGGACTAACAAACCAAACAACCAACAACCTGACACCAGCAACAACATGGGAAACACCAGGGAGCTCACATCATTATCTTACAATATTTATCATCCATTCATGCATTTGACTTGATGTTTTTCACAAACACATTTACAAAGCATTGTGTTTGCGTCTTATTGAAGGATGGCTGAACTTGTCTCACACTGCTACATCAACAGCATCAGCGGCAGTGGAGAGATGGAGACAAACAAGAAAAAAGCCCACACCAGACGTAAACAGATCGCCAGACAGCCATCTTGTGTTTGGGTTTGTGACGCAGAATACTAACAAGGCATCTCTGCAACTCACTCACCCCGGGATGTAAGGTGCCATGGAGGGCAGAGCCAAGTAATGGCATGGGAGTGGACATTTACCCTTGAAATGTGAGCAGGTGTAGTTAAGGCCATGCTGGATGCTCTGTGTTCAGGTGAAGAAAATGGTTCAAAAAATCACACGCACAAGCTTTAAATAAAATAAATTGAATTGATATTTTAATGTTTGCTTAAGTGTTTTTGGGACTTTATTTATCCTTTTTTAATTGAACCAACTACAGCAAAAAGCTCCACCAAGGCAATGGTTATATACCTCTAAGTGTACTCTGCATATAATGAACTCAAATATGTTATGCTGGTTGGATGTTTGTCATTCTTGGTACAGCTGTTAGTCTTTTCCAGGAAATAGAAATTCTAATAATGAATTTATTGATTTCTTATTTACCTTTCCTGAAGCCATTGTACCAAATTTGACTTTTACATTTACTAGTTATCTTTTTGCTAACACCAACCAAGCAACCATAATATTTTGTTCCAAATCAATCAATGGGAATCTATATACCTATGATGAACAACAAGGACACACATGTATATCTTAGAAGCTTTCTTTGTTTACTGTGTCCCATTTGCATGTTAATAGCCAGTCAACATAATGTTTAATATTGCACGTTAGATGAATCCACGTGTCTTATGGGATTATGTCCAGGCCTAATCCGCACTCCCACTGTGGCCTGACTTAATTTCTCCCAGACAAAGGCATCCCTAATTTGGTAATCCATCTGATAGATTAGCATTAGCGATATGGAGTTGTGCTTTACGCATCATATACCATGTTCTTTTTGCATATTCCATTTTACTCCATAAGGCATTCGCTCACATTTAATGGCCGATCTTTATGGAGATGAATCGTGAAATAGATATTGTTCCACATTACATGTGGCACTGTAATTTCTGTTGCATTTATGTCATCTTGTAGGATCATTTAATTTCTGATGGAGCGTAAAGGTTATATTTTATGGTTAAAGAATAATTACTAGTCTTGATCTTACCCTGACGTCTTCATAAAAGATTATCATTTGAAAAGCTATTTTCCATTTGGTACTTTGCTCCACAGAGGTCTGTTTATGTTTGGACTACACTCGGTATCGATCTCGAACAGTGGCATAGAAGATAAAATAGATTTACCACAAAATATGTCAATGCTGCACTGTAACAACTTCAAAATGGTTGAAATTGTTATAGATTATTGATTAATTTCTTTTCATTTTATTATAGTGTATGCAACAATGTATTTCACTGCCTGTTTGTCATAGTTAGAACTACTCAAATCTGTGGGCTACTCAATTACCTACATTTTCTGACACTGTTTATCCAGGCTGGAGACTGGTATATATTGGTTTCAATTGTTGGTAATCATTGAGTAAAAGCAAAAAGATATGATGTGTAAGTTCTTAGTAAATCCAGTACAATGTAAGACCCATGTCTTCTTTAAAGGGCCTTATTCGTTGTCTTATGTGTGTATTTTCAGAATGCCAAGGTATTACAGTTCTTTAAATGTGTATTTATTTTTTTATATTTTGAATGTGTAAAGAGATTGCTGAGAAATGGAGATTTGCTTGGTTTGATTTAAATGTATTTTCATACATTAGATGAGCAGTAATGACACACTCCTATTTAAAAGTACCATTAGAGGTAAATTTACTGCCACAGACATAACACAAAATGGCCTTTTCAGTTATCACGTCCTGCAGCTTGACGGGAATGCCCAAGCAAACAGAGATCTTAAATGCTTTGAAATGCAACCTGTTTAGCTAAAGATTTTAAAAGTCAACATCAGACAAAGAAACTAAATTATTAGTTTCATGTTCATTTCAATTGTCACTTTCCATAACACATCATGCAGTAGCTGTTACCGAAAAGCACAACATGTGACTAAATTGGGCTTTATAATGACACTATAAAAAGCCTTTTGACAGTTTTCACTCCAACATGTGATTTCCTTTTTTACAGTTTGTTTCAGCTCGGATCAGCTTGTTAGAGTTTTGTCACTAAGCTAACACTATAACAGCCTATAACTGAACACCGGTTAAATTAAGTTAATGCCAGGTAACTTCCTTAAAACACTAGTAAGTAAGTTCAACTTTTTACCTACTACTATGTAAAGTTTTGTCAATTGTAATATCTTGTAAATGTGAAGTAAAACTGAACAAAAAACTGACTGCACAGAATTGTCTTCAACGATTGTTTGTTTAGTTGTTTTTATGTGAACAAACAAGTGCTAGTTGGTGTAACGTGGGATTTTGAGTTGGCATCACTTAGTATTATTTGAATTATTAACCCAATTGTTGATTTTTATGTAAGGTTATAGTATATTGCCCTGACAGATATTGATAGGTATGTAACTGCATAAATCCCCTTTGAGGTTACCTACACTGTCACAAAGTGTCTATGGAGAAAAAAGCCTGACCAGTCTGACATATCATTCACTCATGTATGAGTTTATGTTGAAACAGACGCATCAAAGCAAATCCCCCCCATTGTCTCCCTTAAGCCTTCAAAGAGCAGGGTAGGGTGGGGATGGTTCAGCCTACTCAATGTGCTCACAGTATGGCCTCTGTAGGAAAAAAAACATGGAGAAACAAAAACACTGCAATTCTTTTTGAACTCAACACAATAACACACCGTGAAAAGACGAGACTGTTTTTAAAAGTGCAAACAAACCAAATGCTACCATCTTCAATACTGCACTGGGCCTGTGTTAAAATAACTATATAGCAGATGCAGTGATAAAGCTGAAATGTAAGTCCAACATTCTCTAAACACTCAGAGAGCACGTTTGTTTGGTGGTTCAATACTCCAATCAGTTAGGACTGCTGATGAGTCCTTGGGCAAGACACGTCACTCTCTTGTCTGAATGTATGAATGTCTGTGTGATGGTCATGGTGTGTGTAGTGGTTGTCAGAGGTGCCTTTTAAAGGCAGAACAGGAGATGTTTATGGAAATTTAGAAAGCTTGAGATTGTTATTGAGTTTTTTAAAGAAATGCACACAACAACAATAAAGCAGCCTCGGACGTAATAAAGGCTGTAAAAACAACTTCTGAGTCACATGAGCCTCCTCCGGTCATTCACACTCAGGCAGAGGAAATGCCTGGAAGCTAAAGCTAACAGACCTGTCTACTGTACTTACACTCATGTCACACTCAACAACAGATAAAGACAACCTAATAGTCACTCGACTCTACTCACATTGTAATTGGAACATTTACATAATAATAGTACTCCTGATATGCCACTAGCATTGCGTTAGCATCTCTTAGCAACTGCTTGGAGGCCACAAACACTTTGTTATTTTAATTACAATAAGCACTCAACAGTAGAACTACCTTGGTTTGGTAAAAGGACAGCTTCTGGCCCAGGCGATATTACTGATATAACTAACAACTTAGAATTCTAGATTGTTAATTGGGCCAACAAAACCCGCGGTGACAGCATAAATGATTGGCGGATGTTTTCAAGCCCCACAGCTTTAACAGATAATGTATATAGATTTTTTTTTATTATTATTAATCATGTCTTAAAGGGACAGTAATCTTTTCATGAAATATAGCAAAAAATAAGAAGGAAACATCTCTATTATACCTTTAAGTCTCTATTAGTCTGCCCTGGGCAGGCTGTGGCTGCAATGGCAGTTTACCACTACCAATATAGGACTTTGATTTGGTTTGAATGAATAATGCACTCAATTTTAAAGCCCACTGAGTGTCTAGAAAAGTTCATTTTTATTTTTTAAATTTTTTGTGGGTGGAGTTTGATGTTGACCATAACCATTCTGTGTTGAAGGATGTTGTTGAAATATTTCATACCCAAAGCCAGGTTTCAAATGCCATGGTTTCTGTGGAGATATGTATGACAGTTGTTGAGGGATCTGTGGCATATTTGTTTGATGATCAAGTCAAAATCCAGACTGCGCCAGGACTTTTCTCCAGCCTTCTCAGTGTAGATCCAAGTCCTCTCCATCCCAGTACCGCGTTGGTACCACGGGGGACCTGGCATTCCTGTCCATCATGTGCTATCAGTGAGGCTGCAGCCACTACTTGGACCGACCCAAACCATCTTCCCTTCTCCTCTCATTGGTTCTCAGCTCCGCCCTCTTGACAGTTTGTGTGTATCTCTGTCCGCCAAGCCCTTACCCACAATTCCCTGCTGTACTCAACTTTCCTTATCGGGAAAAGTCTGATAGTTGGTCCTGTAGTTGTGTACTTTTCTAATCTTCACTGTGTTTCTGTCTGTCTTGCAGGTGTAAGGAGGGCTACCACGGACTGCGATGTGACCAGTTTGTCCCCAAGACGGATGCTATCTTGTCTGATCCAAGTAGGTTTGCTCTTTCTGTTCACCCCTCCACAGTATTAGCACATTTATCTGTAGACAAAAAATAATAATTACACTAAGCAATGCAATAGGCAACAAAACAAGTCAGTCTTAATTGATAAGCTCTGTGAAGCCAAGGGAGCATGAATCAGAAATGTTATCAGCCAATGTTGTGGAGTAGGAATCTAAATCTGAATTTAACCTAGAAGCGCTCTTGCTAACAAACCAGAGAGGGCAAAATCATTTCATTGCAGAGGTAATAATAAAAGACTAATTCTGCCAGTAGACTTAAGAAGGAGTTAAGAGGTTTAAGTGGTCAGTAAAAATAAGCAATAATCCGGTTCTCCTTTGATGCCAAAATGTTCTTTTACCATCGGCGCAGTATTGTTTTAATGTTGCATAAAGTTCCTCAAGCTATACATTAATTAGTGAGTGTTTCCTCATAATTAAGTCATGGACAAATATTAGATCAATGAAACAAAGTGCAGTGCAAGTCCCTAGTATTGGCTCACTCAGGTAACATATGCACAGAACATGAATAAAAGAGCTCCTTTTAGTCTGGATGCGCTTTAGTCTCCCCGAGCTAAGAGCTAAAGAAAGTTTTCCGTTTCCTATTGTTCATGAAACATTCCCCTCGGAGCTTCTCAATCCCCATGACAGCTCCATGGAGTAGTTAAAAAATGAAGCAAAAAGTCTGGGGTACACATGAGAGAAATTGGAGGCCTCCAGCCCTTCCCCATGAGACCGCGACTTAACACATTTACTGTGAGTGAAAACTTCCTGTGTGTTGACTTGATGTTATCAGTGAAATATTAGGGTCACAAGGCAGTGTTAGGAGGCTTCACATGGGATTTATTTAATCTTCTGTAGACAGTCAAGAGTTTTTTGTGACAAGCTTAGTTCCCTCCTATTATCTTGAAAATCTCAGTCCAAGTCTATTTAGAATGGATGATATCATTTTGTTGCCTGTTTGCGTACAGGGTGGTTCAATAAAAACAGCATTCACAATATACAGCCATTTAGAATCTAATGTAAGAAGTTGTAGGTTAGGTGGGCAATATTGAATTCCTCTACTTTATCGTAAGTATCTCTAGTTGAGTGAATTTAATACTGAATTTAGTTATGTCACTTATGTCAGATGAAAAAAGAAAATGTCAGATCCTGTTGTTTCAGCTTTTCTAACACTACACTACTCTCAAATAGCAATTGATTATATATTTAATAACCTTCGACCAATTTTGCTTGTGTTGAGTGTACAGAATGTGCTTTTGCAATAAATGGTATAGTGCAGGTTCAATATTTGTAAAAAGTTCAGGGCTAGGAGAACTGGACGCTTGGTGCCACCTGTTTTTGCCACAGTCACTCACCTACCATAAGACATGTGGTGTACTGGGATAGTATAATGAATCCTATTTTGATCTGTTGTTGATACAGAGCAATCTAAAATTTACCCAAATTACCAAGGGTTTGGTGGATTATTCTCCCTTCAAATGCCAAATCATGTAATAATACACACAAACAGGCACTACAAATAGGATGGTAGAGCCAAGTTCATTGTGTGCACAGTGGTTTTAATCTTATGTTGGCTTGCATTATAAGATACAAACTACACCTAGTTTTTTATTTTTTTTCTAAAATCAATTTCTGTGCACCTTGCAATTACAAATCATCCATCGGCCCCTCATCCTTTGTCTTGATATTGACCGGCCACAAAGAAGCCACTCCAGAGAGCAATCTGAGCTGGCTTTTGCGCACACATACACACCGCTATTCGCTTATACACACACCCGGGGACTGTTATGTGCATCTCAAAAAGCCATGGGACAAAAAGAGAAAAGGGCTTCCAGGTAGACGGCTGCGGACCGAGCTCCGGAAATGAGGTGGGGAGAGAACACATTGGGATCTTTCGGTATCGTGGTTGGGGAATAGTGAGGTGTTTAATTGGAGGCATGGGAGTGTGCAGGAAGCAAATGTGGGTCATAGTCGGTAAAAGAACAAGAACCTCAGTTTTAGGACATCCCGGTAATGGAGTGCTTTTTGGGCCAGTGGATACTTAAGATAGCTTTACTTTACTGAGCTGAAGGAATCTGGAAGATGCAATCTTTATTGAAGGTAATAAGTTGCTAGTGCGTCATTCATTACAGCAGTTCATTCATTCACCTTCTTCCACTTATTCCCAGTAGCGGTTCCAGCAACTATGGGTCTTAGACAGGGAACCCCTTAGGAAATCGTTCACATATACAGGGCACAATTTAGACATTGGGTTATAGCCACAGTAACACAGGGGGGCATGCAGTCTCCTTTCAGAGAGATTGTGTGTTGGCCAGCCCATGGACCGAACCCCCACCTTTACTTGACTCACTTGCTAACTCCAGTCCAAGAGTTAAGTCTATTTTCTGTTTGGTCCAGTGGATACGTGAGACACAAAAGGAAATGAGAGGGACTTTTTTAAGACTAGATTTACTCTGCTGATTTCCTCTGGAGGAAAGTGAGGAAGCTGTAATGCTAAGTATTTACCTCCAGTTGGTATTAGGCCTGAAGTAAATAGCAGACAGGATATTGGCTGGGTAGCACACACAGTCACACACACACACACACATTATGGCTCAGTGGTCCTCTGCTCACCCAGGTAAAGAAACGGATTAAAGAATGGATTCACTCCTGCTATTGTCTCTTCCCACCCTGCCTTCCAACTGCACCCGAAGCATCTGACATGATTTGCGGGAGTTCTACCCAGCTCTCCTAACGCATTGGTCTTATTTTGCAATTTAAAGATATAGTGCACAGACCTGGACTTGAACTGGGTATCTTTTAGTATAGGGGTAAATGCTCTATAAAGCCGTTTTACTGTCCACTGCAGCCTTTCTCCCACAGTCCATAAAGATACATATGTTTTGAATTGGCGACACAGTGACATGTCAGCCCTGGGACTTACTGGCTATTGTCCATAGAGCTGGAATAGGCTTCATTCATACACACACACCCTCTAGAAAATAGAGGAAGATGAATGAATTAATAATCTTGCCAACAAACCTATCATCACTGTCTTTATCATATGATGCAAACAGAGTCATATTGAATCTAATTTAAAAAACGTTCAGGCTTCAACTCTGCCATTGTCTCTTTCTACCCGCCTTTCAATAGCTTTCAAAGCCTCGGACATGATTTGCAGGCATACTCGTCCCAGCTCTCCCAAAGTCCCCTAAAGGCACTATAAATGCTTCCCCGGGACACATCAGTCCGCCAGCCGCTGAAGGATCGGAAAGCCTTTCACATACAGTATTATGATTGGTGAACGTCGGTAGACAAAGCCGTGCCAGAGGACGTATGTGTATCTGCGCTGTAGTGACATCATGTTCACAGGCGCTGACAGTCGGAGTGGGAGAGTGGCGACTGTTGCCATGGGCAGTCACCAGGAAAACAGAGCTGAATAGATAATACAGATCAGGCTCAATCAGGAAAGCACTGCTTTCACCTCTCAGACTTGGCTGAGTATCAGTGGCTGCCATAGAAATGTATACCTCTAATAACTTGGAAAAGATACTTCTAAAGGTCAGGAACAACCATTAAGAATGACTGATGAAATGTATGTATAAAAGATAACCCAGCTGTTCCAAATCAATGAGGACCCACATACATTTCATAAATACTGTGTCATTTTGATATCTAAAGGATATCATTGGACGACTATAAGACTTATAGGGCCTCTTCCTGAAGCAGACCTCCTTCAAGGGGACAAAGGTAAAAATTTATAATGTGTAGCTTTGGATTGAAACAGTAGAACACTTACTTAAAAATCTCTTGAGCTACAAAGCTATTATAG
>JAVQKC010040891.1:0-10335 GCA_036025475.1 Philypnodon macrostomus
TTCAGGTAGTCAGCTGACCTCATTCTTGGGGCACATGATGTTGCTGAACCCAGACCTGACCAACTACACAAGACTCTTAATTAAATCTAGGGTAACTTTTTTTTTTTTTTTTTTGCCAGGCAGTGTACAATATTCATCAGGTGTGGTGGGGGTTACAGGTGTACTGGAGCTAGAAAAAAAAATATTTTTTTAATTTGACGTTTTTTTGCAGCCTTCTGACTGGGGCTCAAAATCCCAGGAATCTATCTTTGAGTTTGAGAGTGAAGATCTTGAACTACTGCCTCTCAGGGACATTGCTGTTTTTGGAAATCATGATGTAACCCAGGTCTTTGGCTTCACAGTGGGACAAGCCTGCTTCAGCTAGCATTAACATTTGTGGAGAGCACACAAACCTTTTCCGGCACTTTTGGACAGTTTTTAAATAGGATGAGCTTCTTAAAGGTGCTATCAGTAAAATGTGCTCCTAGTGTTTTAACAAGGTACTGCAGTCTCTTATCAAAAACATTGGAACACACTGCCAAAGATATAATGTACATTTGGGTTTTGTATTTAAGCTGTCTATTTATATAACCCATAGAATCGTATTTTGCTTTTTAACCAGGTACAAAAAAAAACGTAACCAATATTGTTCAGTTTATAATGCTGGTTAATGCATTCATTTTTATACAATTTGATGTATGTGCCTATTTATTACAAAGAAAAACAGTTTGAGAGAAATTTAAAGTCAGGCTGTAAATAGTGTATATTTCATCATGAGCTGTTGTAAATACATTTTTTAAATTTGTTTGTCTGTAGCTTATTGTCACTTTTAAACTCCTGAGGCAGTGACCAAAAAGAGAGGAAATCAATATTAACCTTAATGGTGCTTTGTATATTATCTGCGTCTGTTAGTTTCACCCTAAAATACATCATTTGTACAGCTTTATATTGAAATGAAGGGATATCTGTTTTTGTCTATATTTTGCTCAGGAGTCACACTGCAGGGTTAGACATTTGTTTGGTGTAAATAAAATTCTTTATTAATTCTTAAATGTGTGTTTCTTTTATTGTCTAACCAAAGTGAACAGATACTAACTTACAGCCACACAATTCAGTAGAAAATGCAAAATATAACGGTAAATGTACACAAATAACCATTTTATTGTACCTAATAAAGTGCTATTGGTTGATTAGCTAATTGATTTAACAAGCAGTTCAGTTGTGTAAATCTATAATCTATTAATTAAAACACAATGTGTCCTCTCATCTTAATCTATTGTAAACCAATTATATAGATTTTGGCATAATGTCAATACATAAGATAATTGTATACCTCTATATATACACCTACACCTACTTACAAATAAATAACACACTTTTCAACCTTCTTTACAACCTATATATAAGTTTACACACGCTGCCTTAGATCCTGAAGGTATCAAAAAAGCCACCGTGTTGCCAGATAACTTTCCTGCACTTCAGCAGAGGGACTTACCTATTGTGCTGGAAAATGCGACCATGACCTGGCAACACCGTATCACACTAGGCAGTCAAACGGTGAAGCAGCGTCACCCACGTAGCTACAAGTGGAAGGCGTATTTTATTTCACATTTTTTATTATTTCTGCAATAATAATGATATAAACAAGGACATCAAGCTATTTTTAAGATGACAACGATACGAAGGCTTTACTGACGCTTGTGGTACATTGATTGTTATTGCCCTGGATTTGCCTGGTTTCGTGCTTATCAAAGGTAATTTTTGTATTTTATTTTAAATTATATATTTTTTCATTTCAGTTTCGCAGCCTGAGTTAAATACATAAGCTCGCGACTCGTTTTTCATACAAATAATAAAGGTTTAGGCTGTGAAATGGTTTTAGGCCCACAGCCATGCCTCGGTGCACATTACAATCACTCCCCGCTTTTAGGTCACTGATTTCGGGGACGCTTAGGCGGAATTGCCGGTACTGCTAAACGACAGATGTTTTCCAAATATTAGATTGTTTTAAAAAAAGTGTATTCTAACGTGACCCCCAAGTTAGAGATCAAATTTTGTCGTCCAGCGTTCGTAAGTTTTTAGTTACATTTTCTTTATATTTTCTTTGCCTGTTGAATTGTATTGATATTGTGATGGCTTTAGCTACTTGTGCTAACGTCAACATCTCAACTTCACTGGACAGCTGGACCAAGTTACTGGCTGTTACTGCTGTTCGTTCAAGTTATAGTTTGTTTATTCTGGTTTGACAGTGCTAAAACCTGGCTGATAATATTTTTTTCTACGTCTTATACTGATTGATTTGCTCTGAGAATTGTCATATTGTATGTTGGCTATTTTTCTGTAAAATATTTCCGTCAATTTAGCATCGTTACTTGCATTATTTTGTGCTCCGATTGTTTTTTTGTTTTTTGTTTTTTACAATTGTCTAGTACTGTGATAATTATACATACATACAACATAGGAAACACTAAATTACATGTATATAATAATATATCATCATGCTTAATGAAACATACATTTGTGTTGTATGGGATAAAAAGCATTAAGGCAGTAAAGTGACCTGAATACATGGGGCACAGTTATTATAATTTAACCAAAATTGCCAGATCTATCGAATCCCCTCCCTAGCTGTTGTTGTGTCCCTGGGCAAGACACCTACATTGCCTATGAATGAATGTGGTTGTGTGATTGGTTTTTGGTGGTGGTCAGAGGGGTCGTAGGTGCAGAATGGCTGCTACGCCTCTTTCAGTGTACCCCAGGGCAGCTGTGGTTACATACGTAGCTTACCACCACCGGGTGTGACTGTGGAGTGATTCAATAATGTAAATGTAAAGCGTCTTTGAGTGTTAAGAAAAAGTGCTATATAAAACTGAGCTATATTATTATTATTATTAAATAATATATTCCGCATTTTATGTGTTATTGGCATCTTATACTGAACATGGTCAGCTTCAGAAGTAGTGGCATTATCTATACAGATTTTTGTATGGGAAAAAAACTAATCTTTATTGAATGACTTTAGATAATAACATGTTTGTGCTGACATGAGTCCAAATGTGGGACACAGCTTCAATTTTTTTGTCAGGCTTTAGATTTGAACTGATTTGTTAGCTATCCTTCTTTAGGGTTGGGTTGGAGACATGCACCCTCCATCTCGACAGGATTATGTGGCGATATCACTAGGACAAAGAAGTGGCAGTTACAACAACAGTAAACAGTGGAGAAGACAGTCCTGCTGGAGGGTAAGAGGCTTACACAAACTGCATGTTTATTTATAATTAAAATGGTACTTTCCAGTCAATTCAGTTTCCTAATGTTTCATTTGTGTTGTTGTGTTAGCAGGGTGATGGATGTAGTTAATATTCTCATTTATTTTTCTACAGAAATGGAAGCAGCTGTCCCGGCTTCAGCGCAGCATCATCCTCTTCACTCTGGTCTTGTTGCTGATTTGTGGAATTGCCTCATATCCTTCCATCACTGAACACCTCAGAGGTAATGCAAAGGATTTTGAGCTTTTTAGAACCAACCAAATAATGTTAGTTTTGATCTTTTGATACCTCTACTCAAACATTTGATCAATTAAGTAAGCTTTCTGATGAATTAGCAGTGAGATTGGGGTTCACAAGAAAAGGCCTGAACTATCAAGAAAATGTTTTGGAATAGAAAAATGAGTACAGTGTGTGCTATATAGGGAGCATTTACACAGTGCTTAACGCTGAAAGTAGACCTTACTGAAGATGGTAATGTGGCGTCCTATTATGGTATAAATACATTTGTCTGCTGTGATCAAATGTAGAGCAGCGTTAAAAATAACTGCATCCACCACCAGCCTCATTATATCGCCATGGAGACAGTTACCAGGCAGGTGTGGGCAGATGTGATTCATATATACATTAGAAACATATGCTGAAAAAGAGGTCTGCAACAAACTGTGACTAGATATACTTTGATATACTGTGACTGTGGCTAATATACTTTTTGGCTGTGTTATAAAATCATCCCTATTCTCTAGTCCATAACTCCTTAAGCTCTATATAGCGCTTTATACGGGGCGTGGGGAGGACACCTGCTGTATCCCTACACACATTAACTCTCTCCATATCCATCTATAGCCTGGCTGTCCTGGGAGTGGGTCTCTCTATCACTTGGTCCTCCCTGAGGTTTCTCATTTTCCTTTTAGATAGTTTTATTTATTTATCTTCCCGAGCTGGAGGGTCTAAGGACGGGGATGTGCTGAAATAGTCCTTTTGTTTGTTTTGTTGAGTTGTAATAAAACGGCTAGATCAGGAAGAAAGTACAAGGCATTACTAATAAAAACAGTTTTATCAAGATACAAACCTTTTTTGTTTTCAGGTGTTGAGCAGGAGATGGACACAGTGCACCCTCTTCTGCCTCAGGCGCTGCCAGAGCCGGCTAAACTGGGTCAACTCCCCCAGGCTGAAGAACCCTCCAAGGTTCTACAGGCCATATTTTACTTTTAAAGGATGTGTTCATACGTAGTGTGTGGTTGCATTATATTTTGTGTTTGGACCTGTTTATCAAGAGTAAAGTTTTTTCAAAAGTAAATTTTTCATTCATTTGTACTTTCTAATTGATAATCTTTTAGCATACGTTGACAAACTGGTCAATATGGTCTGATTCTGTACATGTTCAGCATAACCTCAAAATAGTCAAGTGAATTATTGCTGCTATTAATAAATGGGCTACACATCACGCTACTTTATATACCTTGTTTTTTTCTATTTCATTTTTGAGATATTGTTGTGTATTTGTTCAACACAGAGAAAATTATCCAATAAGAGAGGGCCACCTTTACGTCAAAACCATCTGCCCAAGGTTGGAAATGCTTCAGATGTGATTCAGGGCAAGGCTGGAGAAAGTAAAAAGGAGGCAGACGAACAGGGTGTCATCAGGTAAATATATTAAGTGTTTAGTGTTTTTTTGTATACCTCCTATTAAATATATGTTACTTTTCCTTTAAATCTTTGCTGTCCAGCTGGCGTGGAGCCGTGATTGACACTGAACAAGGCACAGAAGGCACCAAAGAAGGAGAAACCAAAGAGGACAATGCTGTCAACCAAGATGCAAAAACAGGCAAAGACTTGGGTAAGTATTTCATTTGCTTATTCGTTAAAATGACATTATACACTGCCTGGACAAAAAAAAGTCACCACCTGGATTTAATTAAGCAAATAGGTAAGAGTCTCCTGTAGTCAGGTCTGAGTTCAGCAACAGCATGTGCCACAAGAGTGAGGTCAGCTGACCTGAATATACTGAATGACCAGGTTATTTCATCAATTGATTATTTTTCTTCCATGATGGCACGGGCATATGCCAAGGTGACCATGCCTGGATTCGTCGGGCTAAAATTGTGAAAAAGTGGTTCAGGGAGCATGAGACATCATTTTCACACATGGATTGGTCCAGACCTGATCCCCATTGAGAATCTTTGGGATGTGCTGGAGAAGGCTCTGCACAGTGATCTGATTCTGTCATCATCAATACACGAATCAATGCACTACTAACCCTAACACTGGATGGAAATAAATCTTGTGACATTTTCACACAGTCACAGTAAATGTGTGCTGTAATCAGAAATATCAGTGTCTATATGTGTTAATATAGAAAATAGGAGCCCAATTAAAGAAAAAACCTAACGATCACACTGACCGGTGAAGCGACTGACAGATTATCTCTTCATTATGGCCTCTGCTAGTGGGTGGAATATTAGTTAGTAAGAGAACAGAGAATGTTGATGTGTTAGAAGCAGAAAAAGAGTGTATCTTCTGATTTATAGACTACTGGGTCAGCGCATATATTTTTATACTATAAATAAATTAATGAATGGTTGTTGAAGGGCTATCCAAATGGAAACATATTGTGTGCTTTTCAGAAGCGGTTTGGTTGGAGGGGGTGCGGGAGGCCTTCAGACATGCATGGCAGGGATATAAGGACTTCGCCTGGGGCCACGACGAGCTCAGGCCCATCTCCAAATCCTACAGCGAGTGGTTTGGCCTGGGACTCACTCTCATCGATGCTCTGGATACTATGTGGATAATGGGACTCAAAACTGGTACATCCACTATTTTTTTTTATACTGAATATTTCTACTCTTATCAATATTCATGGTGACCAGATGTCCCACTGTGTGTTAGTGTCCCACAAATTTAAGCTATTTAATATATTTTGTCATGGATAAATCATATTTTTTTCTGTGTTCATGAAGCTGTATAGCAACACACTGTCTTGCCTTGACCCACTTAAAACAATTTTTTTTTTATCCCATATTTGGTCCTTTATGACCATTCTATATTTTTATGACTGACAGAATTTGAAGAAGCGAAGACATGGGTGGCCTCTGAGCTCTCGTTTAACAAAAATGTGGATGTGAACCTTTTTGAAAGCACCATCCGTATCCTGGGAGGGCTGCTCAGTACCTACCACCTGACCGGGGACACACTGTTTTTGGATAAAGCTGTAAGTTTTCACCTCCGTAAATTATGGGTTTCATTAAAATTGTATTTTAAAAAATAGTCAGTCTGCATGTGTGGTTTGTGTTTCTGTGGGGTTTTCCTGGGTTGTCAGGATTCCTCACTTTGACCAAGTATTTGCATGAATGAGAGTTAATAGTTTTCTGTCTGTGCCTCTGTGCTAACCCTACGACTACTACGTTTTCCAGGATGTACCCTGCCTAATGCCCGAAGTAGCTGTAATAGCCTTTAGTTACCCCCTGTCCCAGGGAATACACGGTAGAAGACGAATCTATATTATTTTGCTAGAAATTTTGCCCTTCCTGTGCTATCTTATTGCCTGAATATTGTGATAGTAAATGGTTGTCTGTCTGTGCCTTTGCATTAGCCCTGTGGCTTATTGGCCGATTCCCAGGATGTACCCCGCCTAAAGCCCATAGAAGATGATGAATGATTATTTCTTTCAAATATTGTTGCTTTATACATGTAATTCATTGTTGTTCAAAAAATCAGCCTAAGTGCCACCGTATTTTTGTATCACCGCAACAGTACAATGTAATTTTTGGCTATTTTAATTGTGTACTTCTGTCTAAGGAGCAGAAGTTGACACTCTCTGACATTGTCTATTTGAAGCTCTTTTGTTTGACCACAGAAAGACATAGGCTCGAGGCTGATGCCGGCCTTCAACACCCCGTCTAAGATCCCGTACTCAGATGTGAACATTGGTAAAGGCACGGCCCACCCTCCGCGCTGGACGTCCGACAGCACCGTGGCCGAGGTCACCAGTATCCAGCTGGAGTTTAGAGAGCTCAGCCGACTCACACAGGACCCACAGTACGAGGTGAGCCTGGTCTACTCTATACTTTATAATATCCCCTGCTTGTACTGCTGTTTTGGCTTGTACATGCTTGGTGTAAAAAACTATGCATATTGTGAGCCGCTAAAAAGAGAAGGACAGTGCATTGAAGCTGAAGTCTGGAGGCTTTTTATCTATGTTCTATGTAAAGTAGACAATCTGTCATAATTACCATTTTACTTTAGTCCTTCCCCTGGATCTACAGCAACATTAAATCACAGTTTGTGGGTTAGGACTTTGTTAAAACAGACTTGATGTTGGTGGGTAGAGGCTACATCATAAAACAGGGTCAGATAATCTTTAACATTACATGCGCCTGTCTTGAAAGTAAGCTCTCCCTGTGTTAATGTGGGCTTTTTCATGTGTTAAGGGAATTTTTCAATATACTAAATTTGCCCATGGTATATTAATGAGCTTGGTAATGACTGTCTGCCAGCTCTTGCTCTGGCTTTCTCCGTAATGGGAAGAAGTGGATAAAAACGTATAGTAAACAATCTCCAAACTGCCCTCAGATACAAGCATTTGTAATTAAAATGATGTCAGTTTCACAGACAACAGCATGTCCTTGTGCTAACAACGAGGGCTGTGAAATTGCAATCTGGTGTGTCACCACCATATGCCCCAACAAGCTGCACATCTTCTACTATTGCTCAATGCCTTATGTCTGCACTTGCAGTTACTTGCACAAATGCATATAATAATCAAAATATTCAATCATATCATCTATCAATGTGTGTTTTTGTAGGCTGTGGTGGCTGAGGTCATGAATAAGGTGCATAAGCTCGATGGTAAACTAGATGGCCTGGTTCCTATGTTTATCAACACCAACAATGGACAGTTCACACATCAGGGCATTTATACACTGGGGGCCAGGGCTGACAGCTACTACGAGTATCTTCTCAAGCAGTGGATACAGGGAGGCAAGAAGGAGACTCAGTGAGTACAAATTTACTGTTAATTCTACTGGCGATAATAGATTATAGAGTTATAGCGTATTGTAAACTCTACTCTTGGTTGTAGATGAAATGCCTGGCACCACACCATATTCACTTAAGGCCAGAGGAGGGTCATTTTAGTCAAGTACAATCACTTCACAATAAAGTTACTCAAGTGAAAGTAAAAAGTACTCCTCAATGAATGAGCAATTTCCTGTATTTTCAGTTGCATGTTTTTATTTTTAATATCAACTAGATGCGCCATATTAGTTGTGGTAACAGTTTGTGTCATTTCAGATTTCTGGAGGACTATCTTCAGGCCATAGAGGGAGTGAAGAAGAACCTGGTGCAAAAGACCTCACCAAACGGACTCACGTTTGTGGGAGAGCTTTCACACGGACAGTTCAGTCCTAAAATGGTCAGTACATTTGAATTACTTTTATACTGTTTTTGTTGCTGCTGATGACCTATGGGCCAAAAGACTGAATTAATTTGCGTCCTACTAAGCCCAGTATGAAGAAGAAAATCTTGATTCTAGCAGTGTGTCAACTTTGATTATGCACAGTAAGGCTGCACAATATTTAATATTTTGACTTAATTTAGGTCACATTGTTAACCACAGTCAAACACTTTAAGGGCAAAATATTATTCCATGAAACAGACAAAACACTGGTCTTTGCACGAAAAGGGTCTGTATCTTTTAACTTGGGCTATGCGATCAAAACATTGAATAACCATGTTGTATGATATTGTTGAAGTTCATTCTTTAGCAGTAGGGGTGAGACAAAATATTGACATTCCAATATATCGTGACACTGTATTGACATTGTAGGCTGCTGTACCAATATATTGGAATTGATCATGTTTTGTATATTTCACAAGTTAAAATCTGGCAGTACTTGCATTATTATATCGGCGAAACTACGATATTATGGGATCACGTTCGTCCGCAGCTCCTAGCTGTGAACGCGATAACTCAAAAATAAATTGCCAGATCAGTTTAAACTGTTGCACACAGGTACATACCATAAAGATGCCGAACTGTATTGATTTGGGTACTTCTACGATGAATATTAATTAAGTAATTAATTATTTACTGACCAAAACTGTGAACGCAATAACGGTCCTTCCCGGATCTTTTAAAAATTTTCTAGACAGTTACATATCATGAAGACGCTGAACTGTATTGAGTTTGGTACCTCTACGATGAATTGCAATTAATTAATTAATTAATTAATAATTAACTAATGAATGCACTGAAGCACTTTAATTGCACATTAATTGAGCCAATAATCCTGCTGAACATAAATGAAATTGCATGAATTTTGGCACATTGATCCGGGCTAGTGTATATTAATTGTACATAGGCACATTATATTACATTAAAATACATTCACTTGTTAAATCAGGACCATCTAGTATGTTTCCTTCCTGGGACCTTGGCTCTTGGTGCTCACAATGGTCTTCCTGAAGACCACATGGACTTGGCCAAACAGATGATGGAGACGTGTTATCAGATGTATGTCCAAATGGAGACGGGTCTTAGTCCAGAGATCGTCCACTTCAACATGCACCAGGGCAGTGTACGGGACATCGAAGTCAAGGTTAGCACTGTTTACATTACTGCAGTGGTTCTCAAACTGTGGCACAGGGACAACTACTACTTGGGATCTTTCTAGTGGTTCTCAAGAGTCTTTTGCAGTTCAGGTTACTAGTAGGGGGCTTGATCTGGTCTAGACCTGGTTTAGATCTTGTTGTGTTAATTACGTCCTAGTTAAGTCCTGGTTTAGTCTAATTTTTGTCCAATAAAATGGTACTTGGAAAGCCATATATTTTCTGAGGTTCTATTCGGTGTCAAAAGTTTAGAACCACTACATTACTGCTTCAGAACTGATAAGACTTTAGTTTGTAACTTTAGCTGTTAATTATATCGGCGAAACAACGGTATTATGGAATCACGTCGGTGCACATTACGGAGAATGCCTCTATAGCGCCCCCATGTTTATGACCCCTATGGGACCCTGGACACACTTACTTTGGCAGAGAGCAATGAAACTTGGTACAGTGATTCTCCACAGTGTACCCAACATAAAAT
>JAVQKC010040895.1:0-17118 GCA_036025475.1 Philypnodon macrostomus
ATGCAGCTTTAGGGAATTTTCTAAATTTGGCAAAAACATTCTTCACAAACATCCAGACAAATCAAAAAATTGATTAAGGTGCCCGTTGGTAATAGTTGTAGCAGACGTACGGGGCAGACGTATGGGGCAGACGTATGGGGTCGTTTTCGCCGATATACACTTTGCTGTCAGGGACGACAGCACAGGCCTAGTTTATTTTAGTAGTCTTGCGAATGATAAGACCACTGAAAAGGCTCACACGCACGACTCAATGAGGCAGGTAAGTACAAACCTTACTTGGACATCAATTGTCATAAGATTAAGACGAAATACCCCAGGAGAGTGAAGACACAGGTGCAAAACATTAGGGCGGGGCGAGCAATCACAGAGGGGGGAACAGACAAGGGCAGGAACGAGAGGAGAGGTCAGACAAAGGGCCAAATAAAACAGGAAATGTACAAACAACAGGACTGTCACATATCCCTGACAGCAAACTACACCTCCAACGCTTTAGCAATATATGAAGACATTTTAGTTTCTCATGCAGATCCATTTTGTACATTATATGAGCAGTAATATGCTAATTAATGCAATTTTTGGCTGAAAATACTGTATTTATTCAATTGAATGAGCTAAATATTGAATGTATTGACTTAAATCAGTGTTGAATGGGACATTGGTGTCGATATACAGTACACGTAAATGAATGTCCGCAATAGTTTATTACATTAAGTCATCCATCCTTCTTGGTTCTGAGAGTGATATTTTTATTTTTTTTAGTTAAATTATTTCAGTTTTTACAGTTAGTTGGGGAGGTTTTATGCTCATCTGTTTCAGTTTCTCATTACATTTCAGTTACTATGTATTACAATGTAAACGAAATCTAAAAAAAGAAACTAACTAACGAATTTCTCTTGAACTGTCATCTCTAAGCAGAGACAGACAGCAGTAATGATGATAATTCAGACCTCTGTGTCATGGTCTGCCTTCCGCTTCACCATTAGCACAGGTGTACAGTGTGTGCTAATGTACAGACACACCGATGCCTCCTCACAAAATGTCAGGCCTTCAAACGCGATCATTACTCACAAATTAGAAATGTGCAGAAGAGAGCTCAACCCTGTTTGATCTTGTCTGTGTGTGTACATGTTGTGTGAGTGTACGTGTTGTGTGTGTACGTGTTGTATGTGTGTGTATATGTGTTGTGAGTGTACGTGTTGTGTGTGTACGTGTTGTGTGTGTATGTGTTTTGTGTGTACATGTTGTGTGTACGTTTTGTGTGTGTGTATGTGTTGTGTGTGTGGATCTGTTGTGTGTGTGTATGTGTTGTGTGTGTACATGTGTTGAGTGTGTACGTGTTGTGTTTATGTGTTGTATGTGTTGTATGTGTACGTGTTGTGTATGTATGTGTAGTGGGGGTGTGTGTGTACGTGTTGTGTGTGTGTACGTGTTGTGTGTGTATGTGTTATGTGTGTACATGTGTTGAGTGTGTACGTGTTGTGTTTATGTGTTGTATGTGTATGCGTTGTGTGTGTATGTGTTGTGTGTATGTGTTGTGTTGTGTGTGTGTACGTGTTGTGTGTGTACGTGTTGTGTTTGTGTACGTGTTGTGTTTGTGTACGTGTTGTGTGTGTGTACGTGTTGTGTTTGTGTTGTGTACATGTTGTGTGTGTGTACGTGTTGTGTGTGTACGTGTTGTGTTTGTGTTGTGTTTGTGTACGTGTTGTGTGTACGTGTGTATACAAGCATGAGAGACTAAAATAGAGATGGAATCGGAAGCCAGTGAAGTGAACTCGCTCAGTCCTCCTCCTTGCAGAAGCAGATGTCCAATATAAATGTCTATGTAAAGTCAATGCAAGTGGGGCTGCTGATGTTCATTAAACATTAAGACTATGTCTTACCTTCATCGAGCTTACATTCTTGTTCATTTCCATGTGAACCAGCATTTTTACTGTGCTGGAAATGACCTCAGAGCTCAATAATGTAGAGAGCCTTTCGATGCTATTTTTGTTAAATGTTTTAACTTTAGCCGAGGGAAATCGAAGTGGACGAAAGCAAGAGCATTTCTGCCACAAACCGTTCTTGTTAAACTGACCATTAAATCAAGTGACTAATATATAACCACAGAAATAACAAATCAACTGGTGCTGTATAACTGCAATGGATTTGGCAGCAGCCTTTTTCTGTGTTGGTCCAGACAATTATCTGAAACAGACACACTTCTTCCATCGGGGCTCATGTGTTTTTCCCAATGAGCAAATAGACACAGGCTCAGAAAAGGTGGGAGTTGGCTGTTGCCTGGTCTTACTTTGCCAGAGATGACGCATCCACTGATATGTCAAAGGGAGGGCTGAAGAAACAGAGCAGAAGAAGAAAAATGTACACATATATATCAACAGGATATGGTGATGGTGCTGGTGGTGTGAGACAGGAAGTCAGAGCCCGCAAGCAACATGAAAAACTGAGCTGAATATTAAGGCTGCAGCTATAACACAAACTGAAAGTAATGACATGCAAACCACCTATGTAGTAACAATATGGCGAAAACATGATAGAGATCAAATATCTTGTGATGTCGATTGCGGCGAGCTTCTCTCTTATGTGTTCCGGTGCCTGTTAAAGAGCGGAGAAACGGCTCCAAAGCGCAGGCTTGAGGTGCACGAGGGGGCGGGGGTAGAGAGAGCGGGAGAGATAGAAGGAGGGAGAGAGAGAGACGCTGAGCAGTGACAGCGCTCATCAGCCCCTGTACAGCCAGGACGGCTTGCATCCGAGCAATCGCTGTCATTCGCAGTCGGAGTTTACAGCCCTTTGCGCCGCCTTTTCTTTCGGTCTTTTTCTTGAGCACCCCCTCCCTCTGTCCCGGTGCTGCCTAGCTCAGTCGACACCATCATGGTTTCTATAATTTCAGACCTGGACCCCCTGAAAAGCTGGAACGTGTTAAGGTAAGCGGCCGGTCACTTTCTACAGCGTCGTACAAAGTAAACACCACACCAACAAAACAAGGCAGAAGTGCGCTGGTGTTCTGAAGGGGAAGTGTCTCGGTCCTGACGGGGGCACGAGGTCGCGCAGAAATGTTCTTCTACTCTTTGGACGAACTTATCCTGCACAGATCGCGCCTTTTGGTCGGCGGAGCATGTAGTTTTGTGAGCGCTCTTGTTCTCCTCTGCCTTGTCATATGTGTGACGCATGCTCGGACATGTCACTGACCTCAGCGCGCCCTTTATCATCACCACATCTTGAACCACCAGCTCACAGAACTTTATAAGAACATTTATCACATCACCCCTCCCTCTCCCACTCCTCACCCCAATAGAGAGTTTAGTCCCACAAAATGCACTGCCAGGGAAAAGTAAACGCCCCTGGAGAAATTTATCTTGAAACATTTACTCATGGCTGTTTGCCTGCTTCAGAGAACATTTCATTTTATCTCCAGAGCCTCAACATGATTTCTGGGCTGCTCCACCAAAAGACTCGTTTAGTTTTCTGGCACAAGTCATGAGGCAGTTTTTCAAATGAGATCCTGTGGGATTTTCACCGGGTCAAAGGTTAAACCTGGCTGTGAAGGTGCGCTTTATCTTCTCATCACCAAACATATGTTAAAACAAAATACGGGACAGATTAATAATATAGCAGATTATTTAACAGAAAGTTACTGATGATGAACGCTGTGTCCCTAATACATGAATTAGATTAATCAGCCTTACTCAACACATACGCAACAACGACAATTGCACATTTTGATTTAGGAATAAGGAAAGGAGATCGAGAAACAGAAAAACTTTCATTTTCCTATTATATCATGGCCTAATGAAAAATAGATGATCACTGAAATAGATAAATGAATAGAGGAATGTAGAGCGGGCATATTTTAGTGCACTGATGGAGAACTGTGGAGAGCAGCAGGGGGGTGATGTCATATTTAAACAGACACTGATGACCATCCAGACATGCAGCTGATCCATCACACAGACACAGACATACCACATATACCCATTGATGGCTTCTTTTATTTTACTCTTAACTGGGGCAACTCGTATTTTTTAACAAGCTTTATTTTAGTGCAAATGACTTTCATTACTTTGCTGATGTGAAAAACAAGATTGGGCATGAGGGTTTTTTTTTTTCCTTGGGTTCCTAAAGCTTTATTGTTCCAGATTAGAGGCAGGTGCAGCCCTTTTCAAATGAAGATGCTTCTCAATAAAAAGCAGCTTAACGTTGGCCTCAGCTCACACAGACGCATGCACATACACACCACACACACAGCGCACACAGCACACACAAATGATTACGTTCACCCTTAGATGCACTTCTCAATCATCTATGATAATGAAGCACCTCAACACCTTTTTCTCACATCAATTTCCTTTTTAAAGAGACTCACCTCCGTCATGCTCTGACAAACACTTAACACACTTAAGTGCTCACAGACTCGTATCATAAACACTGCATTTATTGTTTGCTATTGTCGCTGAACAAAAGAGAACAGCATAAAACACTCGGTGAGATTATTCCAATACAAACTTCACTCAATGGGCCTTTTTCTCAGTCCTGTTTAAGTAATGTTTCTGCTATAAGAGCCGCACTCATAGGCAGAGATCTGCAAAAATAGGGACAAATTATGAAGCGGATGAAGGATGACTGTTGTAACACAATTAGCAGCATGATCTGCATATTAGCACAATTAGCTGATTGATGCCGCTCTGTGGAATTTGATTTGGTTTAAACAAAGGAGGAGTTTATACAAGTGAAAACTGCGTGTGTTGGCGTGGACGCTTCATATCTGATCGTCAGCGGGATGTGATGTCGCGTTCACCTTATCACATACAACACACATACTGGGAAACACACAGAGCCGAATGGAGTGCAGTGCATGACTATTATTATAAATGTGTCTGTGCCTCTTGCAGGGCACATCACATCTCTGAAGTGCAGTTCAGTTATTCCATAATGAGAAACAGCATGCATATTAATTCCATCTGATTACATCCAGCCACAGACGCACACACACACACAGACACACACACACACACGGCAAAGCCAAGGTGTGTTCTGGATTCAATTAGGAAATGGAAAGATGAGAGCCCGGGTCTTGATTCTATTACCGCCAGTGTACATTGTTGTCGCGGATACAGCTAACTTAGCACAGGGAAAAATAAACAATGGTATTTGGGTATTTTCTCACTTCGTTAAGTTAAGGGCTGTTTCCACTTAGGTCTAGAGCTATGTCTGAATGATGAGATGCTATAAGTGATAGTTTGGAAGACACAGGTTGACAGCATAGGAGGGGCTTGACCTTTGACCCAGTCATGTTTAATTAATCCACTTAAAGTGTTGGTCGGCTTGCATTATCTGTAGCTTTATATCTCGCTGGACCAAGAAGAGAGGCACAGATCCATCTGCCTAATTACCGAGACCACAGTTTGAATCTTAAAATCCCTTTTGATAGGCTGCATGTGTGTGTCGATGTGTGTGGTTTATAACCCAGGGCTTTTTCTATTCAGGATTATGTTGGTTTTAGTGAAAACCACTAAAACTGGCTAAAGCTACCTTTCCTCATTTTTAATATGACATTTTTCTGTTCTTTAGTCATTTAGTCATTTTGCTGAAAGGTAACAAAATAATCGTCCTCAGCGCAGATCAATGCTATTTGAGACGATTAGAAAATCAAGTTCCTTAAGCTTTCTATTTGCATTCCTTGTTGCTGTGTCTATTCTCTGCAGTTTTCATAAATACAGATTCAATGTGATTAAACAATGCAGTTAAAAAAAAAGAATAATAATTTGCACGTCTTCCTAAATGACGTCATTCCTAACGACAGTTTTTGTGACTACAGTACAGACGTCACACCCATTCCACTTCAAACAAAAGCAAAGTGACAACGAGTAACTACAGATCTATGACACTTGGGGAAAAAAAAGATTCTCAAATCAGCCCATGCGCTTCCAAGGCTGTCAGTCAAAGTTAAGTCAGGAACAATATGGCTTTGAGCGCGTGAGTGACGGAGTCTGTCGGGGGGGCGGGCAGAAGCAAGAAATAGAGGGATGGTAAAAATCTTTCTGTAACTGCCCAGAATCAGCCCAAGATAATTACAGAGGCATAAGAGTGTGACACAAAACACAAAAGATATGACGCAGAGAGATGACAGAAACAGACAAGGATTGGGGGAGGGATGCTGAAGATGGATAAAAAACTTTTGAAGCTTTTGTTACATTTATGTTGATTTTTGATCTTGTGGAGTTTTTTGTGTTTAAAAATGGATGTATGGAAAATGACAGGTCAAAGTGCCTTGAATGTTCAGATATAGTTTGCTCTCATTGTCTTCCCTGCAGACGGGATTACATGGAGAATTGTGGAAATGTGGTTTTTACGACTATCAGAATGCTAAACCAAAAATACTGCTTTAAGTGAAGGTGTGAGGCTTAAATATAAAAATGCATATACGTATATTGGAAATGTTGATTGAATGTCCATTGATTTTTCTCCTTTTTTACTTTAACACCTACCGTGGTAATTTTTTCGCTTGTATTTATTCAGCAACAACACTCTCTACACACAGTTAACCCCATTGGCCTAAAGTGACAAATCTGTTTAATAATGTACCACCTGGAGCACGGCACTCCATCTCTCTAACCTTCTCGCTCGCCCGTTTTCCCTGTTCTGAACACACATACAGTAATCATTCCCTCTGGCTGTATTTTAGCTGTGCGCTGTGTGTTCAAGTCCAATTCTCAATGGGTTTGGCTTTGTGCGCTTGTAACAGTCAGCCCATATTAAAGATACTTTCAACCTGTGCATGTTTTCTTTCCAATAAAACATATAACTCACACCGAAGAGATGTTCTAAATGCCTCGATCAAAACTACCCTGTACAGCACCTCATATCTGTGCATTGTGCTATTCTCACAGTGATCCTCAATGAGAGAGAAATGAAGGGCAGGGGTGTAGTGGAAAATAGATGTGTTGGAATAAAGAAACAGCATTTGCTCAAAACTGAGAGCTTAGCGGAGTGGGATAGGGAGAGGAAGGAGGAAGAGGAGCGGTGAGATTCAGTGAAGGAAAGAAAAACATTGGCACGGTGCCCAGTGGAAAAAATAAATAAATATATAATGGAATGAAAATCTTTTGTGTGCATGACTGTTGGGTGCTTACATACTGGAGCACAAAGAGCCAAAGGCCAAATAGATACTATGTTTGGCGTTCTAAGAAACAATATAATAGTAATATGGTAGAAATACTGCATACTATATACAGTATGAATTATGGAGCCACATTTACTGTATCTCTATATTGGTCTTACACTTTATCGAAAACACCATAAAAACAACACAATATTTTTGGCTGTTTTGAACCATAGTATAAAGCATATTCCCCACCATGGAAATGGTCAAATTTAAACAGGCTGAATGGTGTTACAGTATATCAACTGTCAGCAGCTTCCTTTCACAAAATAACTGAATGGTCTTTGAGGAGCACACATGGACTGTCACAGTGCACACTGAGAGAAGTATGGAGTGGTGAAGGAGAGCTAATGAATTATGGGTGGTCTGTGAACGGGGAGAGCTCGGCCTCTCTTCCTCCTCTCGGGTTAGAGAGAAGAATCACGCAAATGTTGCACAAACCGGTCTGTAGCAATCGGGGGGAGAAAATACAGAACAATCTTACATGGGGGGAGGGGGATGGGTCTGGTACAGGAAGTTAGAAAAAGCTGACAGTTACATTTGTTTGTGTTTCTTATGAAAGCCTACACGACAAGGAAACCCAACAGAACCATTTAATCCATAATCCAATAATATTGATCTACTTATCAATGAAGTCCATCAGTGTGTGTTCATGTTGGGGCTGCCTTTGTTTTCTTCTACTCTTAGAGTACATAAGCACACCAGAGACCACATTCTCATGCAGCATTCATCATGAAGGGGATCATTTAAAGAGCACAGGGCTGCAGGGTGGAGTTCCTATAGCAGTATACAGCATGATGTAACAGTCCAGCGCTGATTCACTCCAGACGCTCAGGAGGCAATCTGTCAGACCAGGAATCCTTTTCACAGAGGAAAACCAACAGCTAAACAGTCATAAGTAAAGCCACTGTTATCAAGCAATACTTCTTTCTTTATAAAGTAGTAAACATCCATATGATTAATACACGTCTATATAAAACCAAGACAAATGTACTGACATTTTGGTTGGCTTTCACAGCATATAGACGAGAAAACAATTTTAAAATAAAAACAGAAATGTCAATGGAGAAAAACACTCAACATGGCCAGGAGAGGAGGAGGAGACAGATGGTGTGACCACAGCTGGAGGAACAGTGTGTGTTTTACAGAACTATGGGCTGTTGCTTAATTCTCATTTATCAGTTGAGCCCTGGAGCGGTCTTGCTGATAACATCCTACTCAAAAAGAGACAGGAAACATACATTTGACCAAATTTGTTACAATGTTGTTTACGCATATATTTTTTTATTATGCACTTCTTTTATTGATTTACAGTTTGATTTAATTGGTGAGGATTATGAAGAGTTTGCGTGCCTCTTTCACTGACATAATCGTGGTCTCTGCTGCTATTAATGTGCCATTGATGTGACTGCATGTATTAAAAGCATAACTGATTCCTTGTGTGAAACTAAATGTGTTTCTTCTCTCTGTGACTTGGCAGGCACCAAGTGTCTGTGCCACTTGATAGAAATAAAGAACTAAGAAGTTATTTTAGAATTGCATCTGATCTGAGAACAAATATTGAATAGATATTGTTATTCATATAAAATAGTTTAAGAGGATTGTTATCATGATGCAGTATTGTGGTAATATTTGACCTGAGTGCTTTAGAAGATTATGGCATTTTGAATGGACCTTGTTTTTCCTTTTACTTCCTGCCTTCATGGTGCATTTGAACATTAGCTCGACACTGGAGCGTAAACATATGGTCACCTATACATACACAAAAAACCCTTGTTGAGTATGACATTTCTGATCAGTTCATTAGGCATAGTTTTCCAACCAAGCTTTTTTCCCTATATATAAATGTATTGCTTTATAAATAGTACCGTATATAAATTACATCAGTTTATGTTACAGCTGCGTTTTGTGCTTTAGTTTTCATACCTGTAGTCGTCCCTAGGACCAAATGTTCATCCCTCTCTGGTTAACGCTCCTCTTCGCTATTTGTATACAGCAGCCTTTCTTTCTCTCTGCTCCGCTCCTCGGGCTTGTTTAGAAACACGGTACCGCGGCCACGTGCCTCTACGCTCACATGGGAGCCCCGTGTCTTCGGGCCGGTGCTGGTGAGGTGACAGCAGCTGCTGAGAGAAACATCCTGAGTAACGCATCATTTCCACTGCCTCTGCAGAGCTGTGTCTGGCACCGAGCTCCACTCCGCCATGCCATGCCCCAAAATATGCACCTCTATTGAGCTTGCCGGACGCCGGAGCAGGTTCGCAGTCAATCTACACAGATCACAGAGCACTAGCAGGAAACTGAACAAGCACAACGTCTGGGATTTCAAAATGAAATACACTACGTGGACTGTAGACTAGATTATATTAGGGCCGATTTACTTTAAAACAGACACAATTACACAATAAGGGGTCTCAAATCTGCAATGTTGTGCTCAGTGTACGCACATATAGTCCATCTACTGAATACAATGTTTTTTTGTCTGAATCAAAATCTTTATCAAAAGCTTTTTTGTACTTTCTCTTGATTCCCGCGCGTGCTCCTTCAAGCTGCCCTGGTCACCGGAGTGCTGACCTGAGCTCATGCAGTGTAAATTAGGGACTGGAGTGAACGACAGCAATGTGCGTGGCCGAGCACGTGTCGTGGAAACCCAGCGTAAGATGCACTGGGAACAGTGGACATGAGCGAGTGCTGGATCAATGGAGAGGTCTGCTTCTCCCGGAGAAATGGCCTTAAAGCAATACACAAGGGACAGCGCACAGCCCAGGCCCGACTCGAGGATACAGTCTCTCACTCACATCTTCATGCATGTGATGACACAGGAGGAGAATCTATCCAAGTGATAAGCGCTGGACACAGCACATTTACAACAAATTAAGCCAAATTAGAAAAGGCATATACTATTAAATTAATTAATTAAATGAAAAGGCCTATTGTGTAGTTTAGGCTACTGCTGTAGTTGGATTTATATGGTAGGCCTACGTTTATTGGAGTGGAATATTCAGAAATCCAGTAATAATATTTGAATGTTGGAGATAAACAGTAAGAAACAGTTATGTCTTCATTTTGATTTGAGGCATGCACTAACACATAGCCTATAGCTACATATTTCATGAGCTAGATGTTGGTTATTGAGAAAGTAACTAAACGTAATCTCTATTGATTACTATTAGAAGGAGTAATCAGTAATTAGATTACTTTTTCAGAGTGACCTGCTCTACCACCTGAGCATTTGCCACCCCATATTAATATTATGTGCAGACAGCTCTTGATATCACCCCTCTGTGTTGTACTCTGGATGTGGTTATGGCTCTCCTTTTGTATTCTGAGATTACTAGAAACCCTTGCCCCCTAATGGCCGCTTGAGGGTGGAGTTAATGTCACAAGCAGACCCCAGTTTGCCCCTGGGAGTCGCGCTCCACCCTGCCCCATTAATTTCAAGTGCTACTCATATCCGTGGTCCCCATACTTTTCATCTGTCTGCTCACCCCCTCCTTCCATCATCACCTTGGTGTGCCCAGCCCAATCTCCGCACTCTCCTGGCTCATTTTGAGCTGTAATTGGACAGGAGTCTCAGGGGACGGTCGTCAGCACGCCCCAGTGCCTCACGTCCCATCTCTGGAGTGGAAATGCGCCCAGCCATGGTCGATAAGCAGTGCTCTCTGTCAGTCCAACAGCTATACGCCGCTAACTTTCAGAGCGCACTGTGACATGAATAACCATTAAATAAGCTGTCATCAAAACCATCTTAAAGTCCTATATAAGACCCTTGTTAAAATAAGGAATACAATGATGCTTACCTAAGCTCTATAAAAGTGATTTTAATTGAAGAATCTTTCAAAGTTGTTTTGTCTTGAAGACTTGGGATGTGTGGCCACATCTTTTACGTGCAGCAAAACATTGAATTATATTGGGCACCATTCTGCTGGCCATTGTACATCCTTCATTGCCCCACACAGCTATCTATCAGAAGGTGGTGTGTTTAGATGTCCCCTTGTACCAGCCTTCCCTGCAGCAGCAGTTGTTCTGATAATCTGTCATATGAGCCTGTCTCATAAGAGGCAGAACATTTGGAGCTGTGAACAGAGAGGCTGGATAACACCCTAAAAGCTTCCCGCTCCCCTGTTATTGCACATGGCTCAATCCCAACTATCTGAAATCTGCTGCCTTATCTTCCTCCCTTTATTGCTGAAGCTCGACGGCCTCTCTGCTTTTAAGAAAAACTGTCCAAATTGGTCTTGACCTGAGCTCCGTTTGACCACAATGCATACCTGCAGCTCCCCCCAGAGGCCACCTTGTACAGTTTTAGAAAATGCCTCAATTACTTTATTTTCTCTCCCTGATAAAATAATTTTCTTTGTCTCCGGTCATTTGTTCGTGCTGCTAAGACCTCTTCAAACAAAATCCTTCTCGTTGCTGACCTGTTATCTCACCAGCCCTGGGACAATTACTGCTGAAAACCTTGTGAGAGTGTGTGTGTGTGCCAGCATGTTAGCAAGATTAAAAGAGAAGGAGGGAGGTATAGTAGTGTGTGTTGGTACTGTATTGGCATTCACACGCTGGTGGATGAAAGCATCAGCACCATTAATAATTGAAAGAGTACTTAGCGACAGGAGCAAGACAGCTTTTAATAACCAGGAAGGTTTCATATTCCTAGTTCCAGTCTTTTTCATGTGTGTTCCCCCCGTCCCTCCGCCCCTCCTCATCCTGCCCGCGTTTCTTCTTTAGAAACTCTCTCAGCTCTATTCACACGGGCAAAGGATCGCAAGCATCTGTCTGCTTTTTGTTTTTTTAAATAACCAACCTAGAGTAAGGTGCACAACTGTGTGTGCATTTTTCTTTTAAATTGGGCAAAACAGTGCAAGAATGGGTAGTTGTAGCATGCTTATTGACAGAGAAGTCCATTCATTATGTATCCCACATTATCCCTTTGTTTGTGCTGGCTCGGGGAGAGATATATTTGTTTATAAAGACGCTTAGTCTCTCCTTTTAATGCCGTCAAGGCTCACCCTCATTAATTCGCTTGATGGTCTTTGATTTGCCGGGCATCACTAAGTCGCATTAAGAAATGTATTTCCCAGCTCTTACTTAACGATGCCTCCACAACTACCGCAATTAAATACACATTTAAATGCTTAAGGTTTCCCTCTATATTCATGATAGGAGACTGATGCTTGATTAGCACCATGAATTATATTTGCTAGTCATGAACAAGGTGATGCTGAGTTTTTGAAAATGATTATAATACGTATTGTTGTTTGGCAATTTAAACGTTCTAAATATAGGTCAGAATATCAGCTAATCACTCTGAAGTTTGTTTAAAGGTGAGATGATATAATCATATTTTTCAATTTTGAGTAGATTTATTTATTTATTTTTTTCAGGAATTTGTTGATATGCCGTACCCTTATTAATGTATTACCCTTATTTTAATGTTTCTTCTTCTCAGTTATTGCTTATTTTGACCAATTATAGCATGAAACATGAATGAATGATTATAATACAGCTTTTCCATTTCAAGTTTTTGAAACCTTGTGGATGGATCTAGTGATCTTTTTAATACCAGCACTACTATTCTGTCCCATGAGAACACTTCAACTCCTTCACCTGTTCATTCCTGTCACAGTGACATTTCATCAGTTTGTGTTTACTCATCTCATTTGCACATACCCTTACCTCCGGAGCTCTCTTTCTAAATGGCGCTAATGAAATAGTTGATCACATATTAATGTAATTAGTGTGGTTCAGCAGTGGTCATTGTGAGCCGAATTGATTTCTTGTGTCGTTGTTGTTGTAATGTCTCTGGCCAGGGGCTCTTGCCGGCCCCAGATGGTTTGCCGCCGATCGAACGGAGAGCTTGTGTTTTTCTCTCCGGTACAGACCTTCTCGTACGGAACTCTTTGAGACAGAACAGGGAAACAAAAGATCAAAAGGTGGTGAAAAAGTCAGAGTGAAGGAAAAAAAATGACTAAAAGAGGCAGAAAGAAAGATAGACCCATTACCGTTGAGGGTGATCATCACCATAGCCCAGTTTCCAATGACAAGGCAACAAGTGGAGCCTAATGGGAAATATGCAGATGTATGCAAATGTGTGCGGAAGGGTCGCCCAGTGGCCCAGTGGGAGATTAAAGCTCTTTGAATGGAGAGGATTGTGGGGGAAGACTTGCTATATATGAACTCTGTACAACCATATTAAACAGAGAGAGCTAGAGCTGGCCATGGACAGACAAAGGGTCTGAATTTTGGGCTAACCCTCACACATACAAACACAAACCTAGACACACAAAAAGATTTTACAATAGTCATGATTTATGCAGGAGGTAATTGTGCCCGTATTGATAGATTTAGGTCTATGAATGACATTGTTTAACCATATTGGATGCATTTACGGTTCTCCACATGGGGGTCCCTCCAGGGCCCTTTGCATAGATATGATGGATGAGATCTCAGGATTGCTGTTTTCACATATACCTCCCCAGGTTGAACAGTGGAAAGTGAATATACAAGTGAATGAGACATAATGGGGAAGCAGGCAAAGTTAAGTCTGCCCTCCAGCTCCCCCACCATTCACGCTTCACTTACACATTTGATCTATGCCATTCTTTTCTACCAGTCTGCGCCTGCTGGGATGGAAGTGTTAACCTCAAAATTAGACTTCACATGTTCAACCATACCAGCTTTTTTAACAAGGTTACTGAACTTTTGTTACATCTGTCTGAAAAACAAAGCTGACTTTGTGAGGGCTGTGTTAGTTGGATGGGAGGAATTTTTGTCTTAGTGATTTTATACATGCCATTTACAGTCTTTGTTTGTGGTAACATCATATGGCAACATTAATTATATCGGCAAAACAACGATATTATGGAATCATGTTGGTCCCCGTCCACGCCCGCAGATGGTACATCAATAACTCAAAAACTAAATGCTAGATCAGGTTCAACTTTTGCACACAGGTACATATCATGACTTCTACGAATAATGACAATTAAATAATTAATGAAGTAATGCTTTGATGCACTTTTATTGAGCCAATAATCCTGCTGAATATTTTCTGTGAATTTTGGCACATTGATTTGGGCAATTGTAAAGTTAATGTACATGGGCAAATTACAGAGGTCAAATAAAGAATGCCTCTATAGCGCCCCCATGTTTATGACCCCTATGGGACTTACTTTAGCAGAGAGCAATGCAACTTGGTACAGTGATTCTCCACAGTGTACCCAACATAAAATATTATTATGACCCCACCCTACAACAAACAGGAAGTCAGCAATTTTGGATTAAAATGGTGAAGTCAAGTATATTTGACAGCCTCTAACTTGCACATACTTTGCCCGATTAGGCTCAAACCTGAAACATCTACCCCCCGGCCCTGAACACATCTGACCAATATGATAGCAGTATCTTCTATAGCGCCCCCTATAGACTGAAAGAAGAATGTAATTTTAGGGAAATTTACAAGATTTGGCAGAAATATTCTTCACAAACATCCAGACAAATCAAAAAAGTCAAATAGACCCTTCCAATGAATGTCATGGTTTGGGGGCGGGGCCTCTTAATTGCTTGTTAACAATATAAAAACCCTTAGAAATCACACAATGTCTGATTAAGGTGCCCGTTGGCACCAGTTGTGACAGACGTATGGGGCAGACGTATGGGGCCGTTTGGCCGATATACACCTCGCTGTCGGGGACAGTCCTAGTTCTTCTTCTGGTTTTCCTTTTTCCTTTTTCTGTGACTACAGCGGTAAACACCCTCCTAAGGATACTGCTGTAGAATACTTTGCAGTAAGGCCCTTAAAGCTGGAATGCATGAGCAGGGGCTAATCATCAAATGTCCTAGCATCTGTCCAAGTGTATTTGGCAGAAACATAACTCTACCATTTACTGTTACATACATCCGCTCTATACGTGGTATAAATCAGACCCCTGATGTGTCCAACCTCGACCCTGTGGTCTTTTAAAAACACACATACAGTGTCATGGGTCAATCTCTGTCTCTTAGTTTGTTCTGTTGAACCTTGTTAAGAAAGAGCAAGGACAAAGCTCTGTTTAATCCTTGTTTCATGCCGACAGTTAGCCCACAAGTATTAGCTTAGCACAATCCTACTCAGTGTGTCTGGAAACGTAATGTTTGCTGCTGATTAAATCTCTTTTAGATAGGAAAAGACAGGTTCCACAGCTGGACATTAGCTCAAATGTACATTTTTATGTTATCTCACTGACATTTGCTTCAGGTTTATGACTTTCTTAAAAGTTTTCTCTTTGCAAGAACTTTAGCGATGCAATTCTTCTTTTTGTCAGTCTCTTTTGGTGTATTGACAATATTACACTTACTTTAGATATGTCAGTATGGAAATATTGTTGTATTTCATACTTTTGAATTCAAATTAAAATTCTTTCGGCGAAACAAGAGTTTCTGGAATCACATCCATACGCATCCTGAATGCCAGACCTCAAAAACGAATTGATGGATTACTTAAAGATTTTAAATACAGGTACATATCATAAAGAAACAGAAAAGAAACATAAACAGGATTGATTTTGGTACTTCTACAATGAATAATAATTGAAGAACTTTAATTGAGACATTAATCCTGATGAACATAAACAAAATCTCATGATTTGGGACAGTGATCCGGGCAATTTTATATTTAATGTACATCAGCAAATTACAGAGGTCAAATAAAGAATGCCTCAATAGCGCCCCCATGTTTATGGGACCCTGGACACACTTACTTTGGCAGAGAGCAATGAAACTTGGTACAGTGATTCTCCACAGTGTACCCAACATAAAATATTATTATGACCCCACCCTACAACAAAAAGGAAGTCGTGCATTTTGAATTGAATTTGGGAGATCAGGTATATTTGACAGCCTCTAACTTGCACATACTTTGCCCGATTAGGCTCAAACCTGAAATACCTAATGACCCCCCGGCCCTGAACACATCTGACTTATATGATGGCAGTTACCTCTATAGTGCCCCCTATAGACTGAAAGAATAATGTAGTTTTAGGGAATTTGGCAAAAACATTCTTCACAAATCAAAAAAGTGATTAAGGTGCCTGTTGGTAACAGTTGTAGCAGATGTACGGGGCAGACGTATGGGGCTGTTTTCGCCGATATACACCTTGCTGTCGGGGACGACAGCACAGGCCTAGTTTTGCTTTTGGATGTGTCTCTTCTTTTAGGGATGAACTGACAATAATCTACTCTCTTAACTAAACTCCTGGATTTGTTGCACCATTTCAGGTATCCATGCCCTTCCTGATCCCGAGGAGTGACTGTGTTGTCCTATGGTAATATCAGAGCTGTTTGTACAGATGTCTTGGATGATGGTTCTATGCACTGAACATCTGCACAGTAAGTCTATAGTTGATGCATAGTTGTCTGGAGTGGTGACAAACAGTGGAAGTAGATGAGGACTCCATTGTATAGAACTGTGTTTTCTCTGGCTGTGGTCTGGGGTCACTTCAAAGGTAAGGAGCCGGAAGTCCAGTGCAGGTGCAGAATGATGTGCAGCAGTCATTATAAAACTGTTTGTCTCTACACTTCTTTATAGTTGTATGTAATCCCCTGTTGTCTACCTTTAAGATCAATCACACTGTTGTAGTAATTGGCCGGTAGGAAGAATGTTTTAAGTTATAAGATCAATTTTAAAGACTTCAGTACCACGGCAAAACATACAGAGTTTCTCCAGCGATCAGTAAAGGAACAGATCATTAGTGACAGTTACACATTTGTGGTGGTAAATGACTAATAGTCCTGGGGCAGACTGACAGAGATGTGGCAGCCATAATGCACCAATGGAAATATAAACTAAGGGGCACAAAGATAAAACCAAAAACATTCTAATAAGTGGACGACCTGTTCTGCCTTTTAAGCCACTGGCACACTTTTGTTACTGTTGATACTGTATAAGGAGAATTATACATTTAGCTTTATTTGGCTTACATAAGTGC
>JAVQKC010040897.1:0-14105 GCA_036025475.1 Philypnodon macrostomus
CCCTATAGACTGAAAGAACAATGCAGCTTTAGGGAATTTTCTAAATTTGGCAAAATTCACAAACATCCAGACAAATCAAAAAAGTGATTAAGATGCCCGTTGGTAACAGTTGTAGCAGACATATGGGGCAGACGTACGGGGCAGACGTACGTGGCAGACGTACGGGGCAGACGGATGGGGCCGTTTTCGCCGATATACAGCTTGCTGTCGGGGACGACAGCACAGGCCTAGTTTAATTTTTGTATATGTAATGTTCAAATTAATTATACAATTATTTATTTATTGGTGGCATTATGTAAAATCACTTAGTAATGATACTGTGTGAGAACAAGACTGTAACTGGATTAATACACATAATGTAAGAGTAAAACTAAAATGTGGTCTTCTGGATAGTCTACTCTATAACAACAGAAATGTGGTGTTGATTATGCACCTCTACACTGGAGAAACCTGCAGATGATAATTTATATAGTTCCTCATTATCCAGAGAGGTATGGTGCCCAAGGCCAAACAGTTATAATGCTGTTGTGATGAAACTGCAAGTTGCTGGAAAGAATGTGACACCCCTGACAATTCCCTAACCTTGAATACTTGTGCTGTGTTTCTCTGTAGAACATCACACTGCACAGCCAGGCAGGCCAAGGCCAGCACCAGCAGGCCCACTCACGGATGGGCAACCATGATACCAGCATAGTGATCCAGCAGGCCCTGCCATCCCCACAGTCCAGCTCTGTCATCACTCAGGCTCCCTCTACAAACCGACAGATAGGGTGAGTGTCTCATGTAGATTGAGGAGATTTATAAATATTTTGGAAAAATAACTTTGTTATTTTAAAAAGTTTCAGTTCTGTTTGTTATTTTGGGCCTTTGTACGGCGCTGACAGATACATGTTTGATACAGAAGTGATTCTCTCACCTCGAGTGTGTGATAGCGACAGCCTTAGGCTGAGCCTTGTCCCTTTGTGTCCAGGTTGGTTGTCATCAACCTCTAGTCTCCGAGGTAATGTCAGGGTTTTGTTACATTTTCAGCAATGTGTGTGGGTCGAGCGATTCATGTTTTGCTGTTCCATCAGTATTGTCCCACAGTGAAGCATGCCAAGGAGGGTCCCAGAGGATATGATGAGGTCATTGTTGAAGCCTTAGCCGTGACTGCTTTTACAACAGTTTAGCGTTTCATGCTCTAAAATAGTTCCTTTCACTGTATGGGAATCATAGTCGCAACCTTAGAGCTCTGCCATTGTGTGATATATATTACCTAGTTTATTATTAGGTAATAATTTTATGTAATAAATGCACATTCTTTGACACATTGGAGAGTATTTATTATTTACGGCTTAGAACTGTTTTTACTTTATAGATTTTCTTTTCTTGCTCAAAACCCAAATCCTCCTCTGTATACACATTGTACATATTTTACTATATACTATATATTTTTCTATCAGTTAGCATCGTTTTTCCTCGTCCCATTACCTACCTATCCTAAAAAACTGTGCCAAGGCTTTGTTACTGTAAACCAGGCTTGTGGCGGACTCCACAGACATGGAGAAGGCTCAGTGTTAGGTCTGTGCTGTGTCAAGGTTGTTGTGTAGATTTACAGCTTGAGGAGCTGGTGAATATTGGATGGGAGGCACATCACTAAGCCTGACTGACACTCTGCCAGGCTCTTTGTCTACGATGGGGATGGAATTTCATCCTCTTGAAGGAGCAGCAATCACTGCCTGTAACAGAGACTTCACCTGAGTTTACCTGTCATTAAAACTCTGCACCTTTCTGAGGCTGCAGCTCACCTCTGTGCTCCTAATCAGTCTTTCATGATTACATAATTTGCCTCATTTAATAAGATTGATTCAACATTCTAAGCCGTAATCAGTCTCTCTGCTCCAGCTGAGGTTGCATGTTCATAGAACCAGACCAACAACCTATTTCTCTCTCAACATTCATATAAAAAACATATTCAATTTATATAAATGCAAAATAAAATGATACGGTCTGTAAATATTATTGGGTTGGTCAATAACCATCAACATATAGAGCTAATAAGACCTTTCTTATGTCGCTGTATTCTTGGTCTAATAGACCTGTTTATGGTGGTTGTGTGCAAACTCCACACACAGTCAAGCAAATAGTCCTACATGTTTAATAGAAAGTTTTATTGTGAACATGTTCTCATGATAAACTAAAACAGTATGAATCTGAATGTAATTAATGTTCAGTGGAAAACATCTAAATGGGAATACATCTTTAAAGGATTTGGATAATCTCAGTTCGACCAGGCTGGCTGGTGGAGCTCTGCTAAACGTACAGCATGAGCATCCAATGAATTAGGATAACAAGTCATTTTCATTGCTCCACAATGTTTACTAAAGAGCTTTGAGGCTTGGAATCAATTAGGATTGGCTTTCCTCAAGTCCATTTACTTTAGGGTTGAGCTGGGCCGGCAGCTGTGAAACCCGAGGACCACTCACTCATTCTAGCTTTTCTGCTCTGGCTTTTTGCTCTGCAGTCCCCAAACAAGCCCTTTAGGGAGATATACTGACACAAACCAGTGTCAAAAGAAACAGCAAACAGATTTTAATGTCACCATCATTATTAACATTCAAAGAAAAATGGTGTTCAGCACATCTAATTGCTTTCTGGTTTTGAATTTGAAACATCTGGTGCTAAGTTTTGAGAGAGCGAGTTAAATATGTTGCTACTAGTTAACCCTGATACAAAATTGTGGTTGGAGCTGTGCGGGTAAATGCACTTTGAAAACGGCATTCTTCTCTCTTAGGTCTAAGGAGACATTTGTTTCCACTACATTGCACAATAACCTGGATGCACCTGGCTTAACTAAGAAAACATGACAGTGCAGATGTGGTTAATATCTGCTGTCAGTTTATTTTATGTGGTTTTCAACACCTCCAAATGTGTTCTATTGGCAAGTGCTTTAATACAGAAATGAATGTAGAACTCTTGGACTGTTGTATAGTGTCTCAGTCATGATATGTGCGAGTCATCTGCATCACTGTGCAAAGCAAGTGCATTCATTGGTTTGGTTTCCCATGTATCTTTAAATGCTTTTTCACACCTTCAGCCTCCAAGCAACTTGTGGTTCCTGGTTTTGTTGTCAGGGGAAGTAATGCCAATAGATGGTTGGTCTTTCTTGTATTCTGGTTTCATGCAATGCACAAGTGGAGAGTGACACATTTGGTGTAAACTTCCTGTTTCCTTGGTAAGATCTGGTCTTCTGCTGATTGATTGAAGAATCTTCATATCTTTGCTGTGAAAGATATGCCCCATAACCCTGCATCTTTAAGTGCCAGTCTCACTCCAGTAAAAGGTCACGCGCACAATTAAAATGTTTGACTGAATAACTGAAATGCGTCTAATTATATTTGTCTACAATTAATTAATAGTAGATGTGCACTGGTCGTGTTTTTCCATTACAAGTCATGATGTTATATTTTGGCGCGCGTCATAATTTTTTCCGAACAGATAATCAAATAAAGCACAGCTGATTTCAACAACCATTGTGCAAGATATTTCAATAGCCCCTGCAGAGATTAATGGGTGTTCCATGGACAAACTTTGACCTCCTCAACTTAATAATTTAAACAAAATCTCTTTTATTATTGTTTTTGATTAGATAGCGTTCAGACAGTGCAGAGAAGGAAGGAGCTTCGTCCCGAGAGCAGGACCTTAGCTAAGTGCTACAGAGGTGCTTCTACGTTCACATACATGGTGCTTGAGTAACTTTTTCAATATGGTGTGTTTTTTTTTGCACAATTCTTTTTACTTCTACTTGAGGAATATTATTTTGAAGTTACAATACTTGAATATGAGTGCTTATGACGGGATATTGCAATTGTTTATACTTTTGACCCTATTTATTTATTTATTACATGTTTAGTTTTTTTATTATTATTATTGGTTTCATTATTTTAAACAGTATTTTGCTATACGTTATTATTTTGATTTCACATTTTTGTCTGCATGATTTAGCCATTCAAACTTTTACAAGTATTATTTTTTTTCACCAAATACTTTTATACTCTTACTTGAGTACCATTTTGTGTGACTTTACCCTCCTCTGACAGGTGAAGGATTATGGTATATGATCAGATTAATTACAAGGAAAAGCAAAAGAGTGAATGCAGGAAGTCCATCTGACCTGAATTAAGATGAGCTCATTGTGTACCGCAGTGGGTTTAATAGTGCGCTTGTCGAGGAACGCCCAGGCTCTGTTCCCTTCTCATTCCAGCGGGACTGTGTCATCTCTGCCCCGGGGCCACCACACATGCAGCCTCCTGCGAAAAAACCAACTCACACAATATGGAGACTGGACGAGCAGCTCCGAGGGGAACTAACAGGATGAGGAAGTGTGGATAGCGGGGATCAGAGGTGGATGGAGGAGAGGAAGAGAGATGAAGGAAATGAAGGATCAAGACGGTGCAACTGAGAGGTGTTAGATATGGGATGTGGAGGAGACAGCTTTTATGCTTAGTGGGATAGAGGATACAATGGATCATGTCTGGAGGTGAATAAATGAAGGAAAATGAGTAGCACCTTTCGAAAGCTAATAAAAAGACCAACATAATAAAAAGTGCATGAGATGACTTAGTTTGTGATGATGTATTGGCTGTAGCTGGGAGTGCTTTGGTCATTGTTGTGATAACTAATTACATAAACTAACGAGGTTAACAAGTTATTAGTTAAATCCTCTATCTAGTGGCACCTGATGTTGTAGCCCACCTAGCTTATAAGGGCTTTCAATTCAGTGTCTGAGATCTGGCATCAATAAGGTATTTTTGCTGACAGAACTGCCTCTCATTGGATAGTCTGTTTTTTTTCCTCAAAAAAACATTTTCTGTGAACCATAGACAGCTTTTTTTCCTCCATCAATTTCTGGAATAATCCTCCTGGCACCAACATCCACACCATGTTCAAAATTACTTACTTACCCTGAACGTACAGTATGTGCATGACTTTAACTGGCTTGATACGATGAGGCTGTCTGAGCATTTGAGAATACGAGAAGGTAAATAAGTACCTGCTTTATAAAGTGGCCAGTGAGTGTTATGACTTCAAGTGCATTATATTTGGTTTGTGGTGAAATGCCGCACTTCACTAAATTACTTCAGAAGATTTTTTGCTGTTATGTCTCGAGTGTGCATTGGCATGGTTTAACTCTCCATATAATGTGAAGACACCCTGTTACACATTTGTTCTCCAAAGCACCCTCCCAGCATCCATCCCCCCTTTGGCCCGCTAATAAAAGTCAGCCCGTGTCGTAACCCATTAGTGCTGATTTATTTGATCAAATTCGTATTATTTCCTCAGTCCAAACCTCATGGCACTCTCCTCCCACCAGTGATTAAAGGCAGTAAATCAGGGGCAGGTCCTGTGTAGTGTTTACTCAGAGAGCCAGGCAGCTGCAAGCTGTTTGAGGCCCTTGTTTCTCTCGCTGTTTACCTCCGTTACCATGGTTACCGCACCACCGTCTCCTGCACGTCTGGAAGTTGGCCCCGGGCTGTTTTGGTTACGTTCGAAAGTTTTTAGCTGCTGTGTCTACCCAGAGCTTGTAGTGACTTCACCAGGCGAGGAGCAGCAGCGTTGGACGAGCTGAGGAGCGAAAGAGAGCGAAAAGCAAAGGAAAGGGAGGGACGAATCTGGAGGTAGGATTGAGCGGGACGGGAGGGGGGGGGGGCAGGGTGGGGGGAGGGCCAGAAGCCAAGAGCATTACATCATTACTGGAGCAGAGTCAGAGAGGAAAGGATATGAGTCAGTGAAGAGACTGCACCTCTCTCTCACTCACTCTCTGGATAACAGCCAGATCCCTCGTGTTGCAGCTCCAGTACTTGAGTTAGGATGGACGGGCTGGGACAGTATAACTTATATATTAGTTTATATACAAAACAAGCAAGTGACACGTGAAGTTCCAAAAAGCTCGGACCGGGCAGTCGGGGTCCTTCTATGTGGAGTTTGCATGTTCTCCCCCTGTCTGCGTAGGTTTCTGAATCTCAGTGGGACTTTCCTGATTAAGTAAAGGTCAAAAGTAAGAAAGTTTGAGTTGTAGCAAGTGCTTTATGGAGTTTATAGGAGAAGTCCAATGATGTCATGATTTGGTGGAGGTGGGCGAAGGAGGTGTTGGATGCTGGATGTGGGTAGGGCTTGTGGAAGTAGCTGGGGTAATATGAGAGGGTCAGGACTGCACAGTGTCTACATGCTCCCCCCAGGGCCCACTGTACAGACTATTATCACAGTCCCCACACTGGAGCCACAGCCTGTCATTATTCACTCACATGCATTCAGACACATGCATGCATGGGTGATGAGCTTTTAAACGCACTCACTATGCCTCAGTGATCACTACTAGTTCAAAACAAGGAACGTAATGTCACTTTTATTGGCAGTACAAGCAGATTTAAAATGAGTCTTGAGAGTCCAGTGTTATTCTCAGTCTCCAGTTTTTCATGTGTTCTAGCAATCAATTTAGCAATCACTCAAACACAGAGAAGTGATGCAATGTGAAGCTAGTGATGCAATACAGTGCAAGTCCTTCTAAATTAAGTGAACTGAATACGGGTAATGTTCTCCCATAGTTATTACAGCTTTAAACTGCCCCTAATGCAATAATGTAATGGGCATGTATACACTATAGAAGCACAATGTAGACCTCAACCAAGGTGTTGGTCATGTACAGGGGATCCTCTAGTTCAGGGGTAAATACTCTATCGATTGAGCCCCAAAGTCCATATTTCAATTAGTTTAATCATGAATAACACACTAAAACAAATACTGTGTTCTTTAAGTGAACTGTCAAAACCAACCAACAACTTCAGGACTTCAGTTTAGTCACATCTTTCTGCATTGCTATCTGTAAAGGAAAACTAGCTACACTGAGAAGAAAATTAAACAAAGACCAGCAGTCAACAGTTAGTCTGCGCTTGTTACTGGATCCAGGCAGGACCTGAATTCAGATGCAGAGTTTAGTTTCTTTGCATACTCATTGTACTTTCATGGCTTTTCCCATGTGGAAATGTTTGGTTTTGCAGCTTTGCTCAAATGTCATACATGCTGTTAAATGATTGTGATTGTGATAAATTGGGATGTTGGACAGAAATGACACACAGTTTGGATGGTAATCGCTGTGAGTCTGTGTGTGTATAGCAATCGAAAATGTCTTGAGTAAATGCACATATTTAGGTCTGGAAAAATACAGGTATTTATTCAGGTGGGGGACCATTTGCTCTAGTACACCCCTGTTTGGCGTTTACTCCCTCACCGCACGGTAATCCAAGCAGCTGTGATGTGGTCAATTGATTACATTAACTGGCTGAACCCTGCTCTTCTCAATGTTTCTAGTTTGCCCTAATTCCAAAATGCTTGAGCAAATGGAGCTTTATTGACTGGTGAATGGCAGCATTTAGCTTTATGTTACTAATAACCTGAGAGTTATTGATTTACCTGATAAAGTCTGTTTAACAGTAATATTTTAATACTGGTCATTTGGAAGAAGTGTAGTACTCTTAAGCATTTAGCATTTAGTTAGCATTATGCCGCAGGGATTGTGAAGTCAGCCTGAACAAATATCCTTTTAATGTAAAATATTAGAACCTCATGAGTCAGTACTGTATTGCCTTAAAATAGTGCATACAATAAATGCACCCAAGAACTAAACATGAATACATACATCCACATTACATCATTTCCACTTTAAATATGTATGCAACTATGAGGAGACTTGTTAGTATGTAAAATAAACAAATCTGTATTCTGTGTGTCCCTCAGGCCGGTCCCGGGCTCTCTGTCCTCACTCCTGCACCTACGAAACAGACAGAGACAGCCTCTGCCAGCCTCCATGCCTGGAACCCTGCCAGACCCCACCATGCCTGGCTCCTCTGTGCTAATGCCAGTGAGTACATCCTCAGCACAGAGCATTATTCAGACTAGTCCATATCTGTCTGCACTTACAGTGTCTTACGAGATAGACAACGGTCCTCTTATGGCCCTTATAGTGTTAATTATTTCAAAACATATACAGACATTGGAAAGTTGTGAATCATAACAGTATGTTCTTATTTTGTTTTTATGCTATGGACAAAGATTTGCAGTGTTTATTAAATTAGGACCTGTGTCATTTTGGATAAGATTGACGGTTCAGGAAAAGGGTGCAAGTTTGGGTGATATTTTTACACAAAACACACTTAGTGCAATTAAGGCTGTGTGTCAAGTTCTAGAGCTAGGTCTCTGTGGACAAACCAGAGGATGGAGGGGGAGGGAGGCTAGAGAGAGGGGGGTTTGGGGTAGAAGGGGTAGTTCCCTGTGAGACAGCAACACCACCCAGACTTCAGCAGCTGGGAGGTCACATGTGGCAGAAGGGGAAAGAGATTTTTTCTTTTCTGCTTATATCCAACTCACAGAACATGGCTTACACACAGGTGACCCCTGCTCTGTGTAGCCTCGCCAACTGATGTGGTCACATTGACATCTCAGAAGTATGACTGTAATCATAAATTAATACAAGTTGAGATTAAACTGTATTCATGCTGTCACCTCCCACCTTTTTGAGAACTTTATTTTAACAAAACAATGGCTCAGTCACTAATGGTTAATTTGTTACTATTTTGCACTCACGTTCTTCATAAAATACAGATTTTACCGTGTGGGCTGAGCTGTGGTCTCAGCCATGAGATGAGAATACTTTTCTGTATCACACCTTTGTTATACATTTTCCCTGAGAAGGTATTTGGTTTGAAGCGTTAGCCTGACTGACACTTGCCACTCTGTATCAGAAACACACACCCCTGGTGCAGCAGCTTCCTGTGTTAAGTCCTTTTGTTCTGGCTTCCTGTTTTGGGTCAGCTCCAGTTGTCTTTATAGAAAAGCAGTGGTGTTTTTTTTTACGCTAATCATACAAATAGCTCACACAAATCACATTTAAACCTGTTGTATTGAAAGTATGTGTACATTTGTGGGAATGACATTTGATAATGTTTGCTAATGTCGCCTTCAGATGGAGAGGCAGATGTCTATGGGCTCCAATATGATGGGCATGCACGGTCCGACCCACAGCAGCTCCTGCTCCTCTACTCACATTCCCGCTATGCACTCTGAGACCAAAATGGTGAGCCTATATGCACATTCTCATGGATATATATGAGGCACATTTAAACACTTTTTTCCACTGAGCGGTGCCAGCAGAGCTGTACTCTAGGCCTGTGTGGATTTCATCATTGGTGTGTAATCAAAGCTGTGTCTGAACCTGCCAGTGCAGTGCAGGAGAGGGAGTGAATAAAGGCCTCTTTATGTGGCTGAGCTGAGCTGCCCACTGACTGCCTGATGTATATCTTAATGTACCAAACATGTTCGGTAGGTCCTGCAACTTGTTAGCACTAGTTTAACACAACGGGGAAAAATGACCTCATCCATCACAAATCAGGCCGTTTGAAAGATTGTCATAGACAGAGCTAAGCAGACAGCGCAGAAGGAAGTGAGACAGTGAGGGGACACTTTGACCTACCTTGCATTTTACATCAAACCTCTAATGACTGACAGTTAAACTTTTATTCATGTCAAATGGATAAACACACAGCTTCTAAGTGATTAATACTGTAGCAACATGGCTACAAGCCAGCCTATGTTTTCAAAATAAATACAGCTATCAAAGAATCATATAGTGTAATGAAAAGCACTGTTCGTTGATAGTGCTTGAAGGAGTTGGGTGACAGCTGAGTGTGTTGGAGAGGTAGCAGAGGTCATTAGAAGAGTTATTGCTCTGATAAAGGAGACCGGAGCATTCACAGGGCTTTTAATTCTCTCTCTTCCTCCTGCTCTCTCAAGATTGATGGTCTTTGTAGTCTTTGAATCTCCTCAGCTGTTCCTATGGTAACACTCTGGGGTAACACAATATTAGTGTATTAGGCTTATCTCTCCTCTGGCCGTCATCCAGGCACATCTTACTCTTTTTTTCTGCTCCTATCTGTGTAATTGAATTGTAAATGCTCTGTTGGGCCTCCCATAAACATATGCAGTCACTAAACGGCTGTAGACCCCTCGGCCATGCAACTTTCTGGTTAGTTGGCCATTCAGACATGAAGCACAACAACCAAAGGTAGATCAATTGAGATGGAGCTCCCTGATGTCTGAACACAACTGATGGAATCTCATGATTGTAGAGTAAAAGTGAGAGACTAATTTAGTTATCAAGACCCGATCTCCAACCTACGCTTCATAAGTATAGACTGGGTCTCTAATGTCTGTAATATCCGCGCCCGGACCTGGTCGATAAATACGGACTCACTATCGGATAACTGGGCCATGATCAGGCCCATGTGTCCCCAGCGACGCTCACAATCCGGCTCTAATCACATTACCCTGACCATGTTGACTTTCCACCAATGGGAAATCTCCACACTGTAACCCCACACCCTCCAGACATGGACCTGGATGCACCCTTTCTGCTCAAGGTTTACATATTGAGAGAGCTGCGGCCACGTGTCTAAGAAGAACTTTGATCAACATAAAGGAAACTGACATGGGTGAATGAATTAATGTGAAGAAATGGAAGGTTTCTTATTTAGCAGGATTTTAGGTTGCCCGTGCTTTGCTTTGTGTGCAGCAGTGATGGTGGTAACTAGATTCTGCCATAGCAGGATTAACCCTCCCCTGTCAGGGAAAGCATGCTTTGGTCCCAGAGCCCAGGCTAATGAAGGCTAATTGATTTTGTGGTGGGCCAGAGCAGCCGGGAGGCCTGTCTCTGGTGTAAATAGTTAATGAGCCGAAGGACTGCTGTGGACCCTTGGGGACTCATATCTCACTGTAAGTTCTCTGTTTGTGCTCTTGGGCCTGAGACCGTATCAGTGCATCAGTGCCCATCTTGTTCTTCTCTGTCTCTACTTAAATGTTGTTATTTAAGTAATGCAGCTAGACTGTTTTTGGTTTGTCGGCTGAGCGCACCGCAGAGATGAGTGTATTTTATTAGTTTTGGGTCAGGTGTTGGTCTGTTTTCTGAAGTGTCCGTGGCGTATGGTGGCGGGTGTGGTTGTGTTTTGTTCTGTTGTGGTCAGGGGAATAGACTAGTGTGTGTTGTGCGCTGGTGGTTGTGGGATCACTGACCCTCACAGTGTGGAGGAAACTCGGCGGAGAAGAGGCCAAGTTCCACAGAGCGTCGGCCAAAGCATTACATCAGTGCTGAGAGGCAGCGCTCCACAAGGGCCTGTGAACAGTCACACAAACACACACCGCCTGATGCTTGTGTGTCTGCAAAGTGTTGCACAATATTCTTTGTACATACACAGATGCTTCCACGCATCACAGATAAAGCCATAAGTCAAAGCAAAGATTCTTTTTATACTATTTTTGTATGCTCAGTATTTCCAACAATGCATTTTTATATGTTTTAGATGGTTGGATATGTTTGTTCCTATGATGAAAGACTAGGATGTTCATCTGTAACAAGGGAGGCCCCAACATGGCCTTATCAAGCTGGTTCTAAATGACAACAGTGAGTAGCACGGACAGTAGGACACATGTCAAAGTGGAGCGTATCAGCATTTGATCTTTCCCTTTAAATAGTCTCTGCTCGGCTTGGTTCAAACAGATTTGACTTGGAACAGCACATGTACCAAATGTGTTATTTATTATCTTTCAATTACTCTTTGTTTACATTGTTACTAAGAACAATAAATTTGTCACTAAGCATCGGGCTAGGTGCTGATTTTCTTTACGAGGTAAACAATAGTATGTATGTTCCCCTCTTGAAGCTCTCTTGGCTGTGGTGCTGGCATTAGAGAGCTGGATGACATAATTCCTGGCATGCTCTAAATGTACTCCTTTTTACTTGAGGGGGAAAAAACTGTGCGTCTACTAAAGAAACATTTCATAGTGCACAAGAGAACCAATAATTGTGAAGTGTTTCTGCAATGCCACTTTGACTGTTTTTAATATACTAAAAAATTATAACCAGCTGTTGGACACTCAAATGGAAAATGAATCCTAAATTTCAAAGTGCTATAAAGTGAAAAATGTGAAGCGAACATGTTTTAAGTCTGTGGCATGGTGATAATTTCAATCATTAGCTCACTATAAAAGCCATTCATAAACAGTCAAACCATTATGATAACATGGTAAACACCTCAGGGCTCTTACTGCGAGGAGGAGCACAATAGCAGCCGAACTCCAGGTTTGGTTAGCAACATCTGTATGAATGGTGGCATTGTTGGTGCATGATGTCATTGAAGAGAGACGGTGAGGTAAGAGCACAGCTGTATGTGTGGCTGCAACCATTCTTCACCAAACTCTGAGCCGTTTATAACTGTACATGTTTATATAGGCCCGCATGGCGTCTTTGTAGTCAAAACACAAGTGAGCTACAACAGCAGGTCATGTTTGAATTGTGTTGTGCAGTTGTGGATACTTGGGACAGTTCCTATAATATTCTGATTTCAAAGCTACATTATCCTATCCTTGGCACAAAGACTACATTGGATTGTGAAATCTTGAAGCTGAATTTTCGTGAGAAATACAGGACTACCCCTAATACACAGATCTACCTGCAGATTAGTTGATTGTTTATAGTAAATTTACAGGAAAAGGATGAGGAGTGTGCAATAAAAGATATTATCAAGATATAAAGTTATGGCAATCTGCTAATCTGGGACATTTGTTGACTCAAGCAGTTCAGTACAGTTCATCCATTTATGCTCGGCTCTTCACTGTCATATTTATTGTAACAATGCCAGGGATCATCAACATTTGATTTGATGTACAATTTGAAGTTTTATGATGAGTCTTCTGTATAAGACAAAAAACTAAAATTGGGATAGTGATGTTGTATGTTATATAATTACTCTCTGCAACCATAATGAATGAAATGTGTGTTATGGTCTAAGGAAAATGTTTCTCAAATTTTGCACTGGCAGGACATGGTATCCAATTGACATCTGTAAACAAAGTTCTCGCCATACGTTAGCTTCATAGATATTACATAGATGCCTGAGTTGTTGTTGTAGCAACTGAGAGAGGGTGCAAAATGCCTGTGTCTGTATCAGCCCCTGTGTGTGAGTGGTGATGGGGTTATTGAAGAGGGCTTGGCCATGGTGTAGAGTGTGGCATCTGTTTGTATTGGGATGACTGCCGGTTGTTTTTGGTACGCTGAGGGGAGGTGTATGTGAAGGCCATTTGGTCATGGTTCAGGTCTCATGAATAGCTCAGAGCACAGCCTGGATAAACTGACTGCCATCTCTGACCAAATCAGACACTATGAGTCCATTGCAGAACGAGGAAGGAACCAGATGATGAAAGATGTGACACAGTTATTAGTGATTTAAGTATATGTGATGTAACTCAAAACTCAATCATGACTCAGTCATTTTCTAGTTTCTAAAGACTGATGTCTTTCTCTCAAGTCAGTTTTGTTTTTCAGATTAAGGTTGTTGTGATAACAATGTAGGCAGTGCTAGAGCAGGGCTTTAAGAGGGAAGACTGGGGATATATGCAGACTGGAGTCAGAGGCCCATCCATTAAGTTGACAGAGTGGAGGAGCTGCCAAGAGTATGAGCACATGCTTTGGAGCACACTTCTTTGTGGGCGTGAGTCTCTCTGCGCCCATACCACCACAGAGCACCACAGAGCACAGCCAAAGTGTCTGGGCCTGGCACAACGGCCCGTCTATGTGCTGCTCTCTGTCTGTGCTTAAAGCCCACTGAGCTCTGATCTGTTGGCCTAGGATTTGGGAGAGGATAGAGGGGGCCACATCATAGTGGAGCACCAGTGGCGGAGCTAGACTTTTATTCAAGGGGTGGCTAAAGGGTGAGCAGGGGTCTATCAGAGGGGTCCATTTACAAATCACTAAGGGACAAAATGAAAATGTTTTATTCAACAAAAATTTAGAAATCCTTAATACAAATTATAAAGACTAATCCAGTACCAACCTGGACCAGACAACATGACAAAATAAGAAGTAAAACTGCTCCTTGGGCTACACAAAATCAGTGCATGTAAATTTAAAATGCAGAGCTCAGAATAGGAGTCAAACCTGCTGGTGAAATTCTCAAAATAAATAAATACACTGTATAAATAAAAATAAATTATAAGATGCAAGACTTAAACCACCTGAACTG
>JAVQKC010040903.1:0-10422 GCA_036025475.1 Philypnodon macrostomus
TTGGCAACTTCAGCCCTAAGGCCTTGTATGTCAGATCTAAGCGCTTCAAAGTCCACCGACAGCGTCGTTTTCAGTTCGTCTCTCAATATTTTGGAAATATCTCCTCTAAGGGAAGATAAGATCTCAGCTTTAACGTCTCCAGATGTCATTATGTTACCTGGACCTGCAGTTGAGGTGAGCGGGGGCTGGTCTATGCTTACTGGTCTCGTGCTTCTTGTAGCCCGTGAGCTATTAGCTTTGCCGTCGTATTTGTATTTTTGAAGCTTCTGCGCCATTCAAATCGTATATTTGGACGCAGTCCCCCGGTCGATGATTTATCATTCGTTCTTGTCAGTCTTTCTTATCATGTTTCAGTCAAAGATAGCTTTTTTATGGAATAAAATGATCAATTCTGCGGGAGCACTGAAAAACACGTCCTACTCCATGTCTTGCGCACTAGCGCCCCCCGGGATGGCATATTTTGTGACAGCTGTGCCTCTCCATAGAACTGCCACAAAACTAGCATAGTGAAGCATATTTCGAAAATATATAAACATGTAGGGTGACTATTAAGATAAATGCTGGACTGTATTGGTCTGATGCTGACTTGAACCAAATGTACCGGTATTTAAACTGTTAACATCAATATTTTAGCATTCTAAATATAGCTACAGAAGTGTTGTGAGTGATGCAGCACAAGATGAAACCCACCTCCATCCTGAGCACTGAGGACGTTGAGGGCAAAAAGCATGGCGTTGGAGAAGGTGGTGGCCTCCTCTTTGCTGGCGAAGTTGAGTCCATAGACCTGCCGGGCGTCCCTCCACTGGTGAAACGTAGGTGTGGCTTGGTTGTACTTGAGGCCCTTCACTATGGAGTAGTTAATCACCACCTGAAGCAATGTTGAATAGAAGAATGATGATCAAGGATACATTTTTATTGAGACCTGTGGGTATATGTGTCTTATTGCCAGATTTTTATAGATTTTACCTCCCAAATCCAGCAAATAAAGTGGGTCTTCTATACGTCAAAAGGTCTTGGTATGGTGCCATTAAACAAGACACTGCACTCTCACGCTCCTTGATTGCTTATTTCTATTTCTGCTCTTGTTCTATCATATTTTATTCAATGCCTCCTACTCATTAACACGTGTTTCTGTCTGCCGACTTCTGACTCTGACACGATGAAGCGCAAAGCAAAAACGAAACAGAGAAATTGACGGCACTCTTTTTGATGACGCCTGTTTTTTCAAGTTACTTCAAAGTATTATCACTGAATCTGCATCCAGAAATAGCGCAAGTCGTGGATGTTGCAATCTTCTTCCTAACAGTGAAATCTCTCTCTGGTGAGTGTAAATGGGCTCTGCACTTACCTGCTGGTCTTGCAGTTTGACGCCCACCACTCTGAAGGTGTTGTTGGCAGTGTTGTGGTAGATGTTGATGCGGCTGAAGCCCTGCTGACCAGGCTTAATGGGCACCCACTTCTTACTGGTGTCATCGTAAACCATGACAGAGGCCCGCGCCTGGCAGATGCTCTGCTCACTGCAACAGGAAGAAAAAGGAGAGAAATATAATTAATACGTTGTACGTTTGAAGGTCACTATGTGGACAAAGACATACTAGTCACAAAAAGTGAAGCATATTTGACTTTCAAGTGAAATTAAATAAAGTGCATAAACTGCTAAATTTATGTGAAGTATATAGACCAGGGGAGGGCAAACGTTTTGACTCAAAGGCCACATGGGGTTTAAAAATGTGCCACGTGGGCCGGCTGATATTGTATTCTTTGTAAACTGCAAACATTTCTGACAAATGAGACATACAGCCTTCGATCGGACCTCAGTGAAAACATATGTCGATGTGGAGTTACCTGATTACTGCAGGTTATAACAACGACTGATAAATTGGCAATATTTTATAATTTAAAAAATATGAGAAAATGCTTGGAGGGCCACAGTTTGCCCACCCCTGATATAGACCCTTTCACAGTTTGGAAATAGAAAGCTATACATTATGGAATGGAGGCAACTGGAGGCAAGACATAACACATTTTTAATGGCGAAATTAGCATCAGCCAAAATATGTAAAATCGAGATGGCAAATGACAACCACTCTGCTACATGTGAGTGCTGTCAGAGCCTGGGTAGGAAACATTAGTGACTGTACCTCACATTTTCTGTTTATTAAATGTACACATTAGCAACAGTTAGCATTTTGGCTGGTGACAAAAGTCATGATTTTTAAGTTTTACTGGACAAATCCTTACAGAAATGTTGATGACCTCAATAGTCTGTTTATGATGTGCTCATAAACACTTTTGCTCCGGTCGCTTCCATTCCGTAATTTTGAACATTCCATATGACAAACATTTTAAAGAGTCTATATACAGTACATCCTCATTACAACCAGCAAATTAAGTATAAAATATTGAAACCACAAAAGCAGCCAATGGAATTTTTTTAAGAAAGATAAAAAACATCAAGAACAATTTAATATCAAGACAAATCCTAAAGGTACTGTTAAATCTTATTAACAGGAGAAACCTCAACAAAGACTAAAGAGACTAAAGAGACTAAAGAGACTAAAGAGACTAAAGAGTTACAGACTAACTTTACTTAGAAATGAATGAAAAAAATTGAAGAAATGAAAAATGAAAATGAAAAATGAAAATTAAGAAAAAGCCTATTTAACTTAAATGAATTAGGTTTGTGTACATAAGTGACATCACTAAGGCCAATTGACTGTTGTGTTGTTTGAGGATGTGAGACAAACAAATCAGTCTCCTAATCCTGTGTTACACTAATAGTCTAATCCAAATGCAATCAAGCGCTTGTCCAGCATCTGTTGACTGATTAATGAGTGCCGATATATGCCCTTATGTGTGTTTTTGTGTGTGGCCTTCAGCATTGGGTCCACAAGCTTTCACACGTGACTGCCTCAACTCCAGAGCCATGAAGCTCCATTTCTTTTTTATGTCCTTTGCAAAACTCCACTGTCTGCAACCAACTTGACCTTCACTCTCCACAATTGCTGTATCACTGCGAACAAGCATCAAGGAGGACGTTAACAGGATAAGGTGAAAACCAGCATACAGTTTTGACTTGCAAATGAGCTTTACAAGCAAAAAAATCCCATCTGCCTCTTTGCCACGGTGCCAAGCTAAAATTAGTGGAACGACCCCGCAGGCTGAGTGAAAGAGCTGCGTCAGAAGAAAGAAAAGCGTGCAGACTAGGAGAGGTTACACTGTCATTTTGGCACGTTTGAGCGATGTAAAATGAATCAATGTGGAAAGGTCAGGCAATTGTAGAAGACAGAACCGATAAAGTATAATGGGTGTATCCATCTAGCAGGGAAATGGAAGTGAGATGATTCTGTGGCTAAGGTGGTGACGGAGAGGAGTGAAATGATTCTGCTGCTCATTTGGTGTTGGGATGGAGGAGTGAGTGAGATGGATCTGCCACTGAAATTATGAAAAGTAGTTACTTGTGAGATGATTCTGCTGCTCAAGTGGGAACAGATGGGCGAGTGAGATTCTCTGAGGTATGAGATAGTTCTGCTGCTGGGGAGGTGATTCTGGGTGGTTCTGCTGGTCACAGATGGAGGAGAGTTAGATGGTTCTGCTTCTTATATAGTAGTATTTTGAGCTGCTACTACATATACTTATTAATACCATCCCATGCAGCTACTTACAAGCGCAACATCCCACAAGAGCAACCACGGAACCAGTTAGCTCGGGCAATGACGTGTTTAATTTCTTGAACTTGTCGGCTGTGTTAATTTTTAAAGAGGGACTTCTTGGCTATGAGCTACATAAGGCACCAAAGGGCCAGCAGCATGAATAAATCAGGTTTTTGAGCTAAAAGGGACTTTAGTAGGAGAAAATAGATCGGGAATAGACAAAGCTGTGAAGTGGCTGAGATATCAAGTAAGCCGTCAGTGACTGACAGTTATAGGACACACACGAATGTTCCCATATGGCGCGAAGTCTGCCATGGTAGCTGAAAATTTAACTACCTTCGTGGAGGATATGAATTTGTGAGAGCGTTCAGAATATACCTTGACAGCATATAGCTTTGGTGCTGCTCATGACCAGGCCACGCACGAGTTAGAATGAGCTGACAGAAAATCTCAGCAGTTGTGTGATGTTATGCTTAAAGTTTTTAATCTATGGCTGCAACTGTGAGGATTCTATTGAGCAGCAAGGGAATAGTATGTTCACAGGGGCTGAGGTGGTGATGGAGGAGAGAGAGATGGTTCTGCTGCTGAGGTGGTGATGGAGGAGAGTGAGATGGCTCTGCTGCTGAGGTGGTGATGGAAGAGAGTGAGATGGCTCTGCTGCTGAGGTGGTGATGGAGGAGAGTGAGATGGCTCTGCTGCTGAGGTGGTGATGGAGGAGAGTGAGACATGAGGAAATAATTATTCAGACTATTACTACTACAAAACTAGAAGGCACTATATTCTATGTATATTTTAAGTGTTAATTTAATTTTAAACAGTCAAGAATTTAAAATACACTGATCCAATAATAAGCGTGTGTATGACCTTATTTACTTTATTAAAGCCAATAGACCAGTGTGCAGGTCACATTAATGAGGCTCTGTTCTGATAAACACATGAATTATTCAACCGGCCGCACCACTGGTAGTTTACTGAAGTGAAAATAATTGCTATAACATATTGCCTTTTCATCTCTGCTTACAGAAAACTATTGAGCTGACGTCTGTAAGTCTCGCAGGGCGTTTTGGGGCCAATGAAAGTTATCGTTGTTTTTTATTATACCATAAAAGACAGATATTATGACTTTGGAGTGTTCATATCCGGTTAAGACAAGCTATTTATTTTTAGTCAGCCAAACTTCTTGTGTGCCAATTGTTCGCTGTCATAAAGAGGGACACTCACAGCCTTAACATAAACACAAGATCCCTATTTCTCTATTATTTCTAGATGAGTCTGATCTGGATGAAGGTGGAACTTAAATGCAATGCAATCATTTTAGTGATTTTCTAGGATAAATATGCTAGCTGTAGCTTGGGCAAGTACCATAGCCATTAGCGTGTGTCAATCAGGGGCTGGCTAACTCTCAAACAAAAACAATGAGTTCATATTATTGGATTATTTGGGGATTTCAGTATGTAAAGGATGCCAATGCTAATCAGTAAGTCAGGATATGCAACCAGATAATGCTGTTAAAATTCTCCCTTTAGGAACCTGTGCCAGTGGGCAGCAGTCACTGTCATTAGTGGATCAAAGTGCCCTAAACTGATTTGGTGGATTAGCCTCTGATGCTGCACAAGCTGGAATAAAGAGACATGCTCCATCTAGAATTGTCTATGCTGTTGTAGAACTATAAAAATAGACAGCAAATAGTCTACCACAATCATTTATTCATTCATTAACTCAATTGGCATGCATTTGGTTACCTGCCACAGAGCTTATCATAACTGTTCAGCACCTGGCAGACATTATGACACTCCACTCTTGCTGGTAACTGGCCCAAGAGTTTGAAAGTCGAAAGATATCGACAAGATCTCCATATGTGTGATACCACCAACATGTGGTTATAAAGTTCTTCTAGCAGTGTCTCCCACAACGAGAAGTGTCACCAATAGCAACCTTTACCACAAATGGGCTAGCTCGCTTTTTTGTCAAATTAATTAAAACTGTTAATCGCCCAAAGCTGAATGTACTAGTTCAACTTTGAATACCCGTTCAATACGACACTCAACACTACATAACATTGATTACTGCACATATTGCATTTGCTGAGTCAAAGCGGAGGGTGGTCAAGCATAGAAAATGATATTCACGCCTAAATAATAGATTCTCCTCTGAGGGCAGTTGCTCCATGTTCACCAAAAGTCACATCCTTTTAAGCTCAGTGCATTCACTACACACTGACCTTGAGATAGGACATGCTATTCTGCTGTAGCCAGACTTAGATAAAGATCCAACATGAATAATATCAGTGTCTGCGAGCTAACTACGCTCTCTCTTCTATCACTATCAGGAAACGGTAGAGCAGCAAGAAGCATTTAGTCTAATAATAACATCAATGGAGGACAGTGCGACAGTAATTGCATCTGGCATATTAACGGTAAAAAATACAATGGTGGCAAAGCTGGAAAGTATGGACATGGATATGCTGTGATGAGGATTAAATAATTATAGATATGGTTACCTATTACAGAGAGCTGTACACTTCCATTACAATGCAATGCGCCTAATGCCAAAGTGGTTATTAAAGCAGGTGGACTATTGGCAGTTAGGTGGTTAATCCATTTATATCCATTGGTGGTAAAACAATAGCTGGTTTAGTAATATGGCCCAAAACTGCATAACACAGACTGTCTTTGTGTCCCGCAGCCAGCAACCCACAAAGAACAGCCAAATCCCAAGAGTTAGCTGGCCCAAGAGTGGCTCGTCACCACAAAGTGTTTGTTTTTGTCAAACTGCCCTACAAAATGCTCTCTGTTTTCCAAGACTCTGCCTGCTGCTGCGATGTCCAAAAAATTTCCAGAATGACACCCCTTGTGACACTCTCAGAGCCTGGATGTGAGTGTGTGCCTCTGTACTGCATGAAATATCAAAGCCCCATAAAGCTGAAAGAAGAACAGCTGACAGCTAAAACTTTTATAGGCACGCCCGGGCACAGCTACATCAGCAGCAAACACAGCTTGGGCTAAACCTCCACCATTATCAGAGCTTTAAAAAGGGGTAAATTAGGCTGAACTGTAACTAAGAGTCGCCCAATAATGACAAATAGCAAACTCTTCATCATTTTGAACAAGGTAACATAGTACTGCTACATAGCTTCAGAGTCTATATGTGATGACTATATTAGTTGACATCGAGAGGAGTCAGCTGAGGTGGCTCGGGCATCTGTTTCGGATGCCCCCTGGACGCCCCTCCCCCGGGAGGTGTTTCAGGCAGGTCCCACCGGAAGGAGGCCCAGGACACGCTGGAGGGACCATGTCTCTCGGCTGGCCTGGGAACGCCTCGGGATTCCTCCAGAACAGCTGGAGGAAGTGTCTGGGGAGAGGGAAGTCTGGGCATCCCTGCTTAGACTGCTGCCCCCGCGACCCGGCCCCGGATAAGCGGAAGAAGATGGATATATTAGTTGTTTCAGGCTGAAGGGTGAATGAAGCTTCCTCCATCTCCCTCATGTGTCCATCCTGTAAGAATGAGTACGCTGCCACGCCAACATGTCTCTACACAAGGCCTGGCTCGAATCTGTCTTACAAGAAACACAAATTGCTTCATTTGAAGCTCTGACAGAATGTTCACAGCCCCCAAAGTAACAGAAAGAAAACCAAACTGATGCAAATTTTATTGTTGAATTTGTTATATTCTGAAACGTCAAAATTCTCCTAAATACAAAAAAACATAATCTGATTAGCATTAATGGAAACAAGAACAGCTGACAGCTTAAACTTTTATAGGCACGCACAGCAACATCAGTAGTGGTGGGCTAAACCTCTGCCATCATCAGAGAGGAAAATGGGGTAAATTAGGCTAAACTGTCACTAAAATCCAGCCACTATGGGCCAGCTGGCGTAATGATAGGCTATTTCCACGAAGTGACACTCATCTCGGATAAACACTCATCTTCTATCAGTCAGTACTTGAGGAGAGAGGCACATGAATGAAGCTGGCCCCAAAACGCTGCTAAATCTGGTGATTCTGAGCTGGATGTGGGCCATGTTTGCACAGCAGAATCTGTTTAGGCAGCTTGAAACTCTGCAAAATGATAACAAAGTTTTTATATGCAAATGTTGGTGCATGAAATATTCAGACTAAAAAAAACAGCAGAAGAGACTTGGCTCGCAGCACGCGGCAGCACACAGCAGTTTATACAGGAAGAGCTCCTTCGTTTGCTCAAGTATCATATTTAAGTTATCAATACTTAAAATGGAAAATTTCACTTGTAAAAGTTAGTCCATATGTTCAAAAAAAGTTGAACCAATGCTTTATCTGACCCTGTTAATGAAATTCCTTCAGTGCATTTAACCAATCTTTGCTGCCAGGGTAATCTTTCAGGAGAAGTGGGTGGCTGGAGTGCAGTGCCTAGGGACCCATCTCTAGATCTTGAGTCAGGATCTTGGTGAGCAGTACCTAGCTGGAGGATTATCTTATGTTGACCATGTTTTGGGTTAATGGGGAAAACTGGAGTACCTGGAGAGAACCTACACAGAAACAGGGAGAACATACCAACTCCACACAGAAAGGCCTCACCCAGTACAGGAATAAAACAACAACGCTATCTTTAGCACTGTTTCAACAAATAATTTCCTTATATCACTTATATCACAGAGCAACACATGCTTCCCAAGGCTTTGTAAAGCGTCTTTGAGTAGTTGTGAAAAGCGCTATATAAAATTGATGAATTATTATTATTAAATGTGCCAGTATGTTTTCAAAGGCCATTCACAAAAGAAACAGATTTCATCATCAGCTTTGCCTATGAAATGAATGAAAATGCATTGCAAAGCCTATGTGTTACAATTAGCTGCTGAATCATTGTTATGACTTGAACATGACACCTACTACAGCTACTACTTATTACCTCAGCTTTAGCTAAACATGAATAAAAGTGGATCCTGAGCAGGCCTCTCGTTAGCCGATTCAATTGCCTGTGACATTGCCTTGTGTGTAGTGTCCTTTCTGGGGCTGTGAATCATTTGAATGTTTATTCGAGCAGGCATGTTTATATGTATGTATCCATGACAAATGTTGGAGAATAGAGTAAACCGTCAGTCTGGTCTGCAGGCCTGTTATATAAGCTATTCCTTTGCTTGGATATTTGAGGTTTTGGAGGTGAAATGAGGAGGAGACAGCGAAGAGAGAAATGGTCCACACTGACAGCAGACATTCAAACATCCTGTCAACAAATCACTCGGGCCAATTTAGGAACAACTCTAAAAATAACAGTCCTCTGCTGAATATTTGAATAGACTTACTATGTGGTTGTGGAAATACTTTCTACATTATAAATATATCCACTCATTGACTGCTGTGTGCTAATGTGAGTCATTCTTAAATGCTGGAATGACACATATTAGCGCTGATCTTGGTGGACCCCTGTGGAGACCAGCTCACTTCTTGATCCAATTTTGGCAAACTGTATACCATTTTAAACCAGTTACAAGGTGAGGACGTTGTATTTCATGGTAAAATAGTGTGTGAATCTTCAGATGCAATAATGATGATATATCTCAACACATCTCTTTTGTTGTCATGTTGGTGATAAAAGGTTACTTAGTGAGTGTATAGACTACTTCAAACCTCAAATTTTACAAATGCTAACCATATACAATACTTAATTTACACACAAAAAATCCTGGCAAATTAGCTATTTACCAGTCAATATAATTTGGTATAATTGCTTTTTGTTACAGACTGATAACAGCAACATTTCTGTTAATTTTGCTAAGCTCCACAGCTCCGTTCATGACTATAGTGGTTACTCAAAAGCATGCTAATCAAACAGTGTGTGCTCTTAAGACCCCACTGACAGCACACAGACATTTCACTGCCGGGATCACACGAAAGCACGCTAATCTGTCAGCATGACAACTGGAGTGGAATATTCGCTTGGCCTAGAAAATACGGCTGTGAAGAAAAGATGAATGAGCAGTGAGATATAAATAAAAAAGAGATGCATAATCCAGACGTCGCAGTAATTACATACTCCAGTGTCATTGCCACAATGTGTTATAATGCCACATCTAATTCACTGCTCGTCAATCCTCTCTGTCTCGATGCGTATTAGCCGGGTGTACACATCCATGTGATTGTACTTACTGTATGGACTGCCTCATCGCCTGGAAGGCAGACAGCAGGCTCCCCAGACCGTAAAGAATGTTTACATTTGATGGTGTAGTCTACTGTAGTCATGATTTATTCCCTTTGGGGCTAATGTTGGTCCCTTTTTGAACTGTTAATCAAGCTTAATAACTGATAAGAGGTCATCTGGGACTGCCAAAGAGATTGAATACTGTATCATTTTACTTGAGTCCTCAGGTATTCTCAAATTCAGTGTTGGACTAGTAACAGGATGAATTATTGAGAGTGTTGGATGGAAAGTCATGGCTTGTGGATTAGCATTCAGTTCAAGTGGTCATGTAGGAACATTTTTAAAATTCTTGCTGTGGTTTTGATCCCCATGTTCGGGATAACATGTTTTCATGTCAGAGAACAGCTGGTAAATCAGACTTCCACACACTTTGATTTCTAGACCAGAGAGATCCAGTGCAAAATGTTGTAGACAAAATCAAACATACCTAAACATAATAAGGAAAATTGGAAGTTACAATCTCCGGTACATGAATGTTTTACAATTCACTGTCCCCAAAGCACGAACTGATCTGGGCAAGAAAGGATTCAGGTTTTCAGCACCAAACACCTGGAACAAATTACAATCTGAACTTAAACTTAAAGCACTTGTTAC
>JAVQKC010040921.1:0-26858 GCA_036025475.1 Philypnodon macrostomus
TACATACTCATTTTTTTAATTACTGTTCAATCACAATATTGAATTAAAGGGCAATTGGTTAAATGAATCTTTTTTTGACTACATAAATATTCCTACACCCCCCCCCCCCCAAAAAAAAAAAAAAATATATTATTTATTATATTATATTATCATATTATTTGTTATTTTAAATTCTGCCCTAAACAATCAAGCTCTAACTTATGAACAACTGTTTAATAATGACTTCAGATGTGTCTCCTCTATGCATTTGTGCCTTAAGTGTTTTGCAGAGGGTGTTTTTTGGTGTTTATCCACTACAAGATTGTTTGTATAGCGTCAATTCTTCCTTTGTTGTATAGCTCTGCTTTAGTCAATCTTATTTAAACGACCAAACAGATCCACTCAAAAGCCTTAGCTGAAAATGTTTATTCTTATACTTTGCTCATCAGACAAATGTTAACCGGCTGGCAGCTCTCTTTATTGTGAATAGATATACTTTATTTAGCTAGTGCTGACATGTATTGAGCGTGTTCATTCAGCCTGAAGCATGGCCGTTATGAGTCAAGCTGAACTCTTGACTGAGCGTCCCCACTGGGATCGCCTCCATTCTGTCACTCATTCATCAGCAGCTCCAGTGTCCCGGGCCCACCAGGCTGGGGGCTTCAGGTAGTCTATCTGAGCTCACAGACCTGCCCTAAGCCTGTATTTAGACCTGTTTCAGCTGTATTGAGAAGTACTGAGCCGTAGTGAAATGTAGGGACGGCATATTGAAGACGCATTCAGAGGCAGTGAGCTTGAATTGAGATGTTTTGAGCCATATTTAAATTGTGGTGGAGCCCGGGTGAAGCCGTATTGAGATGTATCAGAGCACAGCTAATTTAAGCTGAGCAGCAGAGAATGTTGTGCTTTGTAGCTGGACAGGATTGTCCATGCTGCAGCACCACTGCATTGTGGCTTAAAGGAATCCACCATTTCTATTGTGGCCTAAGAAGATTGTCCCCAGAAGAACGTAAGAAAACGAAGCACCGCGATGACCAGGAGCACTCGGGCTGCCAGAGGTGAGTTGTGATTGGCTGTGTGTGTCCGAAGATGAGCTGTGATTGGCTGCGTGTGTCTGTCTGAGGGGTCTACACAATGGCAATGTTAGGCACAGATTAAATGTGTCTAGTGTGTGGCCTCCTCGTCTGATGTGTGCCCCTGTTTGGCCTCTCCATTTGATTCCTGAATCAGTTTGACCTTTACATTTGATGTGCAGAGCAGCCTGACCCCTCTATTGTCCTGAAGAAAAGCTTGGACTACACAGAGTAAAGGACTTTACAAGGCTGTACTCTGGGGTTAGTGTGACAGCCTGATGTCTCTCTCAATGGCCATTTGGTTATCACTGCTTTGTGCTGTCAAATTAGTGAAGTTGTCTATATTAGAAACGTATTTGATGCTGTCATTCACACATCAAATTTAAACATTGTATTTATTGTGTGTATACATGTGGATAGTGTGTTGTATTTGCAGAGCTGTAGGGCAAGCTGAAATTCTTTTTGTATTGTATTGTCATTTTTGGCAACAGTCACATCTGAGAGGGTTATGACACAACAATATTTTATTTCATTAATTCATTCCCCTAAGATAGCTGGACCTGCATATGGTGTCTGTCTGTGAATGGGTCTGATGTTTGGAGAGTGCAGCACATGCTTCTTTGCAGATGTTAGGGGACCAACATAGTCCCTTTGAAGTAATGGTCATTTCAGGCACAGAGCTGTTGTTTACACTCTGTTAGGCATGGATGTGATGTTATGGATATCTACTTTAGGTTTGCCGGAAAAGCACTGCTTCTCTTGACACAAGCGGCTCGAAGTACAACCACGATATCTTGTGGACTAGTCTGTACCTTTGGGTTTTGGGTAAAAATTGACAGTGTTTCACTTTACATCACACAATTTCTTTTATTATTATTATTTTTTTTACATCATGTGCCTCTTTTTTAATCACAGAAATTGAGCTACATAAATATGACTGATGTATTCCTCATTTTCATGCCTTTGATCAATGGAAAAAAATCTACTAATTTCATGAAAACATCATTTTATTAAATTCCATGGTGCAAGTGAGTTTTGACATATGCAATGTTCTGGTTTTGAAGATGAGGGAATGGGACATATTTAACAACAGTGAAAAGCTACGGATGAAACAAACTTGAAGAAACTGATCATGACTTTTCTGTGTCAGATTTATAATAATGCAACTTCAAGCTGTTTGTTTTCAGATTGTTTTAATGAAAGTTGAGTTTTCATTGGCTCCAGTTCTGTACATTCAATGAGAAACATGCTTTTTTTTTACATAGATGATACAAAACACAGTTAGTTCGACAAAAAAAAACATTACTGTAGACGTGGCCAGTACTGTGACATGTCGCCTTCACTCCCTGGGACTTGGACTGGGACTGAGATGCCCGGAGAAATCAGTCCTAACAAAAACAAAATACTTGTTAGCCTATATGCAATTACATTTTAAGATGCGTACTAGACTAACATCAAAATTTATTAACAGAGACTCAACAAAGATCAACAATCATTCATCCAACTTCATCTGCTTGCTAGCAACTGGATCACATTTCAGAAACTATGGGCCTTAGGCGGATTACAAAAGGGAGTTGATTGGTAGCTCATAAAGGATGTATCTTTGACTTTGTATATAAAAAATTTTGTACCTGTGGACGATGTTGCGGAGGATGCCATAGACTGGCCGTTGATGTGTGGCTGAATATGACTCGAGGCGTAAGTCTCATAACTACGTCCATTTAGCGAGGTGCTGGACGGCAGCATGCAGGAATAAGAGGTCTGATTTGATGGCTGGGAATAATAATAAAACAAAAAATGAATAACATTAAAAAACCTTTTTTCCCTTCAGCAGTCATGTCATTTTCTTACTTGCATAGGCAGACTGGCAGCCATACTGAAGCTGTAGCTATTGGACAAGATAGGCTCGGACCTCGACAGCATGGATCCTGACGTAAAGGGCACTGCAACAGACAAAGTCACAATAAGGTTTTGAGACTGTAGCTAGACTTAGGGGCAAGCCGATACCAATGAATTATTCTGAAACTGTAAAAAAATTTAGTGTAGTGGTTAAATGACAAAAACCATGCGCACTAAAAAGTTGAAGCGATCAGAATATTTAGTAAAAACTCTGATACTTACTTGTGCTAAAGCTGCTGCTAATAGGAACATGGTTGGACGTGTTAGACGCCTGCCTCCGTTGATTTCTCAGCTTCTCCTCTCTTCTCCACTTTGCCCGTCTGTTAGAGAACCAAACCTTTAATGAAAATGAGATCAATTGTAAATTTAATTGCAATTGAAATATGTACTACGAAGTAAACACTATAGTCCATATGAGCCTGAACCCACCTGTATTCTTGCCTCTGGAAGGTCGATTTTGTTGGCTAAACGTTCTCTGGCGAATACATCAGGATAGTGTGTCCTTTCAAATTCTGAGCACAATCATACAAAGTCATTTCACAAATGGTAAAACAGGTTCATATCCATTAAATCAAGCGATATGACGCACCTTTCTCCAGTGAGTCGATCTGCTCCTGTGTGAAGGACGTGCGATTTCTCTGGAGCTTCCTCTTGAGCTGGAGTCTCATCTGAGTTTCTTCTGATTCTTCTCCATTTGCACTGATGATGTTCTCTCTTCCATCGGACTGTAGACATTCTGCAGACATCAAGCAAGAAGTGGTATGAGGAAAATTTTGTGTGATTTGGTTAAACCCAGAACGGACACTGACCCTCATACACACTTTAATTTAATGTATGATATGAATTTCCCAAATACTGAGATACTGGACAAAAACCCTAATGCATTAATATTAAACCAATGAACACTCTAAAAAAACAAAGAACTATATACTATATACTATCATATTTTTTTGTTGTTGAGTTTTTAGCATTTTATTTTATTAATGTTATAAAAAAACTAACATGGGCATACTGAGCTACACACAGCTGAGGTTGTGTGTGGTAGCTGAGGTTGTGTGTGGAGCCTGATGTGGAGATGGAGTGCAGCTAGCTTGACTCGTGCTCCCGGTGGAGTGCATGTTTTTTCTGGTGCAAGCCTAATTATTCATTATTCCCATCAGACAGAGGCTGCAAAACAGAATGAAGCCATTGCTCAGTGTCACAGGCAGTCAGGCAGAAAGAGATACAAATGTGAACAGACGCGGCAACTCGGCCCTCCCTTTTATAAAAACACACACGCACACAGCACATGCACACAACACACAACACACAACACAACATCAGCTGTGGTCTCATGGTGCTGAAGAAGGAGCCGCAAACAGGCCCACACTTAAAAAACAAAATATAAAATCAACCCAATATGTAAAATGAATGTAATAAAGTGTTAATAATAAAATACATTTATGAAGAATTATTTTGAAACACTAATGTAATCATTTACATTGAGACATTTTAGCTTTGATTACAAAACTTATTTGCATAATCTTTAACTAGTGCATTATTGTCATTCATACTCCCTCTCAATAGATGAATGTAGCTAATCTAAAACTGAGCTGTGTGATATGACTATATTTGACCAGTTGGGATTATGGATTACAGTCTGCCCATATGCTGTATTTGTCTCTCTATTGGTCATCCCCCTTATAGCAGCTGATTAAACAACTTAAATATAAATGATGATAAAATTAGAATTGTGTGGGTTGCTCAGAAAATGTTGTAATCCTTTTGTCAAATTGCTCACTTTTAATGTACAGTCCGTACATATATTCTTCCTGCAGTGTAAATCTAAAAATAGTATAATAATAGGCTGCATGCTTTTGAATGATAGCCTTACCAGTAGCAGTGAGTGTAGTCCCAGTGAACCAGCCGGAGCGGCCTCCCCATGCTGCCGGCTGTCCGCCGAGCATCTTAATCTTGTCAAACATGCCCTCGGCTCCCGCTGGGCCCATTTGTTGCTTGTCACTGGTCAGGTTTCGGAGAACTCGGTTTATGGACGACACCTGTCAATCATTAATACAAAGTGAATGGTATTAATAAAATGTTATATTTTTTAACTGTACTTATAAGAGTGGTACATACACAATACTTGTACATGTACTTAAGTAAAATATTTTGGAAATACCAGATTAGAGACATTACGGTTAAACAGTACTTGTGTATTTTTCCCACTAAATATATTGAGTAATTATTTACTTCTACTTGAGAAATATTTTTGAAGAGACATGAAAAACGCCAGTTGTACAGGTGGTTTATACAATGGAGTAGGACGTAGACACACTTACACTGGGTATGTTGTCATTGGTGCAGATGCCTTCTGCCAGCAGCCGGTCTCTGATCTCCCAGGCGAATATAGACGGACACTCTCTCTTGTACTGAGAGATCCTGTTGACCACTTCAGGGGTTGCCACTCTGGGTTTACTCCCTCCGATTGCCCTGGGGCGAATGGAGCCAGTCTCGTAGTACCTACCCAAAATCTTACTTACACAACCATTAGACACCTAGGAATAAACACATACAAACGCTGTCAGTTTAGAATTAGTTTATACGTATATGGCTCTAACTGTGACTATAGGCTCATTTATAAATTAATGTAACAATTTTTATAACATGACATTTTTTTATATAATTTAAAAACCAGTGGTTAATGATTTTCTTTTCTGTAGCTTATCTGTATCTTATAGGATCTAACATATACCTGCAGTATTCGAGAGATGTCACATGGACGGGCACCACTATGAGCCAGTTCCACGATCTTTTGCCTGGTCGAGTCAGGTAACGGTCTTCCATTCACAAACACCCCTCCGAGCTGGTTGACTCCACTGTGACCTATGTGCAACAGGGACATTAAAGCCACGCTGCACAGGAGATAAGTAAATAAAAACTGTTGTATGCAGAGTTTGCCTAAAGCCACATGCATGAGAGGGGCAGCAGGAAGCACACGGCACAGACACGTTTAGACAGAAATAAGGTCTTTTTTTTAAGGAAGCTCACTTTTAAATAATGTGAGAAATGTTAGTTTAATTGTAATGAGGCTCTTCTAAACAAGGCCCATTTTGAGAGGAGATTTTTCACTCTGTTTGTAGGACACTGTCACGGAGAAAGTGATTAACATATTGCGGGTCTGACTCACTTTTACTCAGCATCGGGGCAGGTTAAGCAGGGATTTAATCCCAATCCATTGAGTATTTTTATATTAATGGCTCAGTTGAGGAGAAGCATATTGAGGATTTACAATACATTAATAAATGATGCCTGATGACATACGGCCCCTGATCACCAGATAGATTGAGATGTATCAATGAAGTGTAAATGTGTTTTAATTGCATGTAATTATAGCCTATATAGGGAGGAAATACATCCCATATTAAACAGCTCTGACAATCATTTTTGATGACACCTTGATTTTAAATTGGTCAATCCCAAACAAGTCCAAATTATTCTTGCTCCTCAAAAATAATTAACACACATTTACCAAACAATGACAAATGGAGCACAATGATTTTACTGAAATATTAAATAATAAAACACTTCTCTTGAGTTTCCCCGATCACACTGTTTTGTCGACTATCAGTAATATGTTAATCACAGGGCTGTCCCAGAGGAGCTCACTGGGTAGTGCTCAGCTGAAACTCATTAATTGACAGACATATGGAGTCAATTTGGCTGTGACTCTGAGGTGACACGTGTGAAGCACCCAGGTCCCTGAGCATCTCATACTTAAAGTTATTTCAATTGGCTCCACACCACGGAGAACAGTAGTTGTAAATGATAGGGCAGGTGCTGTCTGCAGAGCTGGCCACTGCAAACTCTGCCAATCCAGAGTGCATTTAGATTAGGAACTTTATCCAGCTGCGGGGATGTCTAAAGCCAGTACTAATGATCAGGCGATGGGATGGAGGCCACAAGCGGAGGTGCAGGATAGAGGAGGAGAAGTAACACACCTTCACTGTAGACAGCATGGACCTCTTGTCCCGCATTAAGAGAAGATCAGCAGAGTTACTGTCTAAAAATACTATAAAGTCTCAGAACTCTGGGAACGATCCTGATACTTCACAGTATTATATTTGTAACCAAAATGTTCCAATTTGCACATAAGGTTAACTGTCAAGAAAGTCTCCAGAAGATGTTACAGAACATTTTTTAACCCAAAAGTAACCCTGCATGGTAAAGTACGGGGTTTGAGAGACTCACTGTTTTGCATCATGGTGGCCACTCCACTCTCCCAGCTTGTATGGCCTCTGTAATCTGGACAAAAAGAGAGATATCATCATTAATACTCGGCTATGGCCACATTTAAAAAGGATTTAATAATTCTCTAATGTGACCTTTGAGTCTAAATAGTTCTGAAAAACTTTAGAAGAAGCTTATAGAGATGGTTCTGTCAATAAAATGTAGATAAGTTTAAGTTTCTTCATTTATATATGTTTCCTCTTTCTAGGAGAAAAGTAATCTATACATGTTATTGTGTAATTGTTTATTGTGACACAAACATGAGCATTTTCAGATCACACGAATTTGTTTGTTTGAGAACTCACACACGCAAACACAAAGTTCGTGCGCAAAGACAAAAGGCCGAGGAGTTTACGCGCAGCAGCCTGAGAACGTCCCCGACTCTGAGCTCTGACCGCGGGCAGGAGTTTTATGATAATGCTCGTCTTCTTAGTAACGTCTTTATGGAAATTAAATACAAAAATGCAGCATCGGGTGGAAGAGAAAGGGCTTCTGTGCTTCATTGATGCGGTGAAATAGTTCATGTCGGCTAATACATGTTTAATGTAATTAAGATAAAAATCAACAAAACATTTTACATTAATAACACTATCTGCGCTGGCTCCTTGGCCCTCAAGTCCGTTACGTTCGGCTCAGGTGTGCCAAACATATGGGACGGGCTACAGCCGTCACACGCGCATACCGCAGCCTCGACACGTTCACGTGTTGGATCAGACCACTGCGCCAGAATAAATCAAGCGCTTAATTGGCTTATTTAATGAACAGGAGAAGCATTTCATCTGGAAACTGAAGACGGCATTCCGACAAAGAGCAGGTCCGCTGTTCTCGGGTTCAGACTGGGCCTGTCAAAAAGCTGAACGAACATTATTTCCCCTATAAAAAGATGTATTTCTGTGTTGTTTATATCTACATTTCTATTTAGACATAAATGCGGGGTCAATGAAATAGGCCTGTCCTCATTTTAAAATAACCCTTTTTAAATTTACAACATTATGTTACAATATTGTCTTGATACTGACAAGAGGTGTCCAAAAGAGACCACATCTTATAGGGCCTTTTCAGGGGGTCAAGTCAGAGATGCTGGATGCTGAGATGGCCTGACTCCATCAGATATGTGCGAGCTGTTATAGCAGAGGGTTATTTTAAGCACTTCAGACACTATACATTTCACATTCATTGGGATTTTTAAAGTCTGTATCGTTAGGGCGCTGGGGTAAAAGCCGTAAGTTGTGAGACATTATTTAAAAACGTCTGTAATCTGTTGTTTTTTAGAAAATAGAGAGGCCTCGGAAAATCTAAAACAAATCCATGCACAAAAAAAGACAAAAACAGACAAAACAAGATTTCAACTTGAAGGTATATTATAACTGTATATCTTCCACTCTCATCTTTAAAGTTGGCAAATATTGCTAAATTAGCCTGCACATTACGCGCGTAACAGAGCACTTTTTACATGTAGAATTATTGGAATAATTTAGAGACACTACTTACATCCATGTGTGGTTTGAGCATATTCCATAGACTCGTGTTAACAACATTGTAGCCTGCTCTGGTCCTGCTCCGTGCTCAGGTAAAATCACTGACACGTCACTCAATGCGAACGAGAGGCTTACCTTTCTGTGGCATGATGAAGAGTCTGTTTGGTTTGCAGAGCAGCTCCGTTCTTCTATTCTTTCTTCCAATTAGTTTCTCCTTGACTGAAGAGACAAGTGCAGAGAGTGACAGAAGTTATCCTCTGAGGAGAGGAGGGACGAGTGGGAGGGCGGAGAGACGAGGCGCGCTCAGAGCCGGACCCGTGCTTATCCAGCGGAGAGAGAGCCGCTGTAAGGTGTCAAACTTGTCTCAGATGATCCCATGCTTTTGGGTCCCACTGCAGTATAGTTGTTATGGGTATAGTTTTAACTTTCACACTTTTATATTATTACTCCTAATCCCCTCACGAAGAGTCCCATCCTAATGACATCTATGAAGTGATCACAATAGAAATATAACACTCTGAATTCTGATTTGAACATTCTGGGTAGTTAGTATTTAGTTGAAGCATACATATTGTTGTATGGGCTTACATGTGGTTTAATATATCTCAATCAAATAATCAAGGCTACAACTAGGCGCCAGAACCAAACCAGCTGAGTTTTTGCATATTGTTGCTGGGGCACAGGTGAATCAAAGTTGGGCCCGGTCAGTTTGAGTTCTATCTCTATATCTACACCCGCAGATTGAACCAACATTGACACATGCATAGACTATAGACTAGTCCAATATAGTCACTGTTAAAGGGACTCATCTCATGTAATAGGCTGTACGTTCACCAGTTCACCGTCAGTTTGCTCTAGCAACAGGTGCAGTAGTAGTTCTCCAGCCCCATCTACTGGCAGACAAACATGATTACACTTCCATTTTGCCTTTAAAATCACGGACTGACTCACACTGACCAAAGTGGGCAAAGAGCTCTATGCTTGTACAGACACCTGAGACACCATAAACAGATATCATGCATCATGATATAATGCAGATATAATTCTTTATAAATCATAATAAATAATAACTGTATGCCCAACACTCAAATACAGCGGCCTGATTAAAATAGAACCTCCCTGCTGGAAAATTAAAAATGTGACATGTTGCTTTTGTGGAAAACATAAAAAAAACCAGCTTGAATCAAATGAATGCATTAAAAGCAGCATCACTGTCATCCCAGTGCAGATCTGTAGACCTAAAATTACAGCACTGTCAGAGGTCGTCCTGATCTGTGCAAATGAAGAAGACATTAATACTCAGTGACGGACAGGGACTCAAAGAAGACACCGCCACAGCTTGACCCTCGTTGACACAAACTCATGTCAACAGTGTCCTCCTACACCTCCCCAACTCCCACACCAGTCTTCAACCAATCAGCCTCCTCTTCCTCCCCTCTACCTTCTCCTGGTGCATCTTAACTCCCGGCACCTCTGGCCCATCGAACGTCTCCATTTCTATATTCTTCCGCATCCTCCTAGTCTCACGCCTCGTGACCACGGAGCTGGGTCTCTGTCTGATGCTGACAGCTAACACGTAATTACAGGTAATCATCTAAATGGACAGTAATTATTGAGAAGGGGGAGGGACTTGAGTTGGCCCTTACAATATTTTGAGTGGGTGCCAAACCCTTGATATATTATTGTCCTCTACGAGCAGCATATCCAAGACAGACTGAGGCTCATTGTGTTAACGCCAGACTGTTAAACATGTGTTGAATCATGAGCATACAGAATATTACCACTTCTATAAAGTTGAGCCATTATGACCCCAGTCAAATGCAAGCGAGACTTTGAACATTGTATTTTTCTATTTCATGTTTTGTTAGGACACATATAACTACACAATCTGGGCCACAATCATCTTTTTCTGTACACGCTCTTGATCCAAAAATGAAAAAAGCAAGCAACAAAGGCTTGGGCTTGATGCTTAAAGGGGAACTATGCATCATTTTACTGTAACAAAACTTCAGAGTCAGTGTGATCCTAAAGGAGTTGTTGTGGGGTGAATGAAGCTTCCTCGCTATAGGATGAATGTCCCTGGAAATCTCGGGTCAAGTCACTGGTCTCGCCAAAAACCAGAAATTGCTTTTAAACAGGCTTTTACAGAGAGAGCTCCAAGAAATCAAAAGATGCCATACTGACGCAGACCTGGTGTTTTTGTGGTTGAACAGTGGCTTTATGAACGTCTAGAGTCTATATATAAAGTCTATATTCTTTGTGGTTTTTTTGTGGACAGTGATATTCTCTGAAACTGTAGGGGGCGCTCTGTGAAGGAGAAATGTGAGCAAACCAGTGAAAAGTTGAATAGTGCCCCGTTAAATGTTGTCTTGTGGATTGGATGCTTTATTGAACCAGCCGTAAGACCCCAGTGTAAAAACAGGACCATTGATTCAGTCCACTTTTTGTTTACAGTGTAATAAATGGGACAATATATATACAAAATATATATATATGCAGTTAATTTACATGACTCGGCAAAGAATATTTAGTGTCAATTAAAAAAGGTGGTCTTCAGTGATCTATTTGTAAGAGCTAGCAGATTTCTCCCATCTTCTCTGTGGTTCAGTGGACCTCCAGCTGGTAGATTGACCTCTGATGTTCTGTTATGCATGTGTTCATGGCTAGATCTTCTTACCTTCAGCACTTTCAGCCCACTGGTTAGCTTAATGACATATATCCAAGGCATATGCAGATGCTGGAAACACATACAATATATCTTAGTATTTAAAACCCACTCACACCGGGATGCAAAAATGGTATATCCTGTAGAAAAACTGTCATTCATAATACATCACTGACTAATTAAAATGCATTAGACTAGCTATAGTGAAAGAATAGGAAAAATGGCATCTATACAATACAGCCTGTCTAACCACCACCAAGATGAAGTGTCTTGCTCAAGGGCACAATCGCAGCATTAACTACAAAAGGAATTGAACTACCAACTATCTGTTTGTATCAAAAAAGCAGCTCACAGTAATCAAAGAGTGTCCTCAAATTTAGTAATAAAATGCATTTGACAGCATCCAATTCTTGAAAATTAAACTTAAATGCATAATAACGATTAAGTATTACATTTTTACAGTGAAATATGATTATTGGCTCATACTGCAGGCTATATTTCTGTTTGATGTATGAGTAAAATTAAAAATAAATGCATCTTCTTGCTCTGGAAGTTTTCATTAGCTCGCAGACGTTTTTGCAATAATTCAATTTTCTATCCCATCTTTTAATCACTATTAATGTTTCAAAGTAAAATATTCAATTTTCTGACCAATCTCGGTGATTACCCCTCTGTAATCGGATCACCCTGTGTGTGTCTCTAAAATATCACTTCATTAACTTCATTTAGTCCAAAAGTGAATGTATTCATTGGGAGATAGATTGTGTGCACAGACTCAACCGTGTGTGTGCGTGTGTGTGTGTGTGTGTGTGTCCGGTGAATAAACCAGGCCTTAATTGCATTGTTCTGTGTTTATTAGTGGGTGAAAGGCACATTAACCTTTTCATTGGGCCTGACATTTCTTTTCGTACTAAATGGAGAATTAAAGACCATTGGAAAGACATTAGTGGAATATACTGCCTCTGTTGACTGGTCAGCCATTAGAGAGGCTGTACGACCAATGCACTCACCATCCTCTACGTCAAATAGAAGTTACTTTTGGTCAAACTTGTTCGGGATTAGTCTGCATCAATTCCATTTCAGCAGAAACAGAGTTAAATCATTGTAATTGCTTTTATATGTCAATAATTTGCAATAATAATGTTCATCATGTACTCCTATTGAAGATACAGTATGATAACAAATCCATATTTTTGGAGCAATTGAAACAATCATTCAGAAACACAGGTCTATGAATGTTTGGATGGAGTGTAAAAATTGACAATTAGTTAAAAAAAAAAATTCTGCAGTTGGTCTGTTAAAACTGTATCATGTATGTGCAATATTATATCATGTGCAATATACGAAATTCATCTGAAGTATTTTACCACCTGCGAAATACTCTACTTACACCTTATTTAAATCCTACTGCACCTTTGTATATTTTGTATTATACTTTTTTATTATATGTTTATTATATTGTTACTTATCTCTTTTTGCACACTTTTTTACCATGGACTATTATTGCATGTTATTAGTACTTCATGACTGATCTTAGCGAGTCTAACGGTTCTTCCGATCCAAAGCATTTTATTGCCTTTTTTGACCCCGTGTTGAATGTGCAAATGACAAATAAACTTGAAACCCGAAAACCGAGAAGAAATGATGGACTTCCGTCTTTGATGGATTGAGAAATACTTGCCCACAACCAAACCTGTTCTGTCCAGCGCAAACTCTTCCACTGCTCTATTCTTTTAGTTTTTGGTTTTATTTTCGTATATACTGTCTACTTGTCTGCAACAACCCTTCATCCTGCCTTCTGTCTTTTGTAGATAGCCGGCTGTCAGAGCTGACCGAGGCTGCCATCTAGTGACGACAAAGAGAACAGCACCACACGTCTTCACTCGACATCTACAACTTTCTTCTCAAATTGTCTTTTATTTCATTGTTCTAAACACGACATTTAATATCACTAAACCTTTCAAATGCAGTTAATTCAATTTATCATTTTATCTAGTTTAGCTTATTGGTTCTTTCACTAACATAGACTTTAGAGCACCTAATGTGCAGTAGTTCAGGCCTGACCAATCAGTTTGAACCATTTGACTTTGAGTGAGCCTTTTGTCACCTAACATGAACTGTTGAGGTCATTTAGGTTGAACACTAAGGATATGATTCTGTTAGAGCCCCTGGCCTATAATAAACTGGTAAAATGCAGATAAAGTATTTGCATGATTTCATAGCATCTTTTTAATGCTGTCTGAATTAGACTGTTATCCCACGTGATCAGTCAAACTGGTAAACTGAGTCCAGCATTCTCAGCATTATAGCTGCACTGCTGCTCATGTTGCAGCTTCAAGGCGCGACATACATTACAGGAGCTAGAGCAACAGCTGAGATAGAAACGCAGACGGTTGAGCTAGCTGCTTGTTGGCACCGATACAAGACTCAAAATGGAAATATACTTCTCAAATAACAGGAATTCTTATTTTATATTTGCTCCAAAGACGAACGGTAATCTGTAAATCAAAGATACATTAGTTTAATCAGAAATAGTTTCGAACAGGCTGAATGACAAAATAAAGAATAATCTTTGTCTAAATAGAAATTGTGTAATGAGAAAGAAATGCTACTATTTTGTCACCATGTTGACTCGTGCTGTGATTTACAGAGTGACCAAGGTCTGTTTTATAGTTATCTCAAGTTTCCATTTAGCACTAAGTGACTGGCATATGTCCCTTGCGTTGTTTATGTTTTTATCTTTAATACATGGTTGTTATTGCATTGAACCTGAACAGCACTTTGGGGCCGTTTAAACACTCTATTAATAACCCTTGACCTATAGAGCTGGCACCTGTTCCTATGTTATGGGTCTAAAACCAGCTGCAGGTACCACGTATGGCACTTATGCTGTGGATAACTGAAACATCGGAGATGCCTATCTTGATGGCCATTCAGAGGTGAACCCTATTTTCAGAGAGCTGAGGAGAACTAAGCACTGTGATAGAGGAGCTATGAGAGATTTATCAAGGTTTAGACATTTTGTAGCTCAGTGGCAGCAGATTTGAGTGAATCATAAGTTATAATATAAGTAATGGATACAACTGTAACCACCACAAAACACAGATAAAGTGCTTTGCCTAAGAACACAATGCAAATATGAACCTGAGTGGGAATTAAACTACCAACCTTCTGTAAATTGAAATTTTTACCTGCTATGCTACGTGTCAGCGGCAGTGTCCTTTCCAAAATAATACACAGTGAGTCCGTTTTCAATATTTGTCTTATTTTCTCTTTACACATTCATTCAGCATTAACATTTGTATTACACCCCAATTTGAATATACTGCTTTAGATTATTAGAATTTTTCATATTTCATTTTGCGTTGAAATACAATTTAGTTTTTTTTTGTATAAACTTTATATAACTTTATATAACTTTGAAAAGCAGATGTTTTTGGAGCATAGAGTCAGAGGATGATATCCCATGTGATATTAATGGCCAGCTCTTCCTTCCGTCTTCACTGAAAAGACACATTTTTTGACCCTAAAATTTCTAAAAATAGTCTTGAGTGCGGATGTTACTGCTCTGTTATGTAAGCCCAGGCCTGAAGTGTCCGGGGTGAGAAGCTGTACAGAGGGTCTAATAAAATAAACTTTCAAAATCTTCCTCTTTGAAAATTTCAACCACAAATGCGAGTGTAAGCAAACTAGCTCGCACGCTTTGAGGATTGAGTCTCTCCAATTGCAGGCTGAATTGGGTATAATCATTTGATATCATAAAAAAAAAAAACAGAAGCGTTCTTAGCATTTTGCTGCAGAGTCATTTTCCATTAACACACAGTTCACATCTGCCAGGTTTATGCTCACTGTATTGACCCTATCAAAGTTTGTAAACAGAATGGAGGCAACTGGAGGCAAGACCATAATACATGTTCAATGGAGAAACTAGCATCAGCCACAAAATATAATATATAAATTTAAATCCCCCAAAACATCTAGTTAATGTCACTTGATAATTTTAAAAATAACTTTTAAGGGGAAGTGGTTTGAAGCTTGTGGTTTGAATCTCTCTTGGAATCTCCAGTCACTTCACCATAGGGACATGTGGGGCCCTTAATGAATGAGGGACTAATTTATGGTTGTGGTAATGGGACAGAGAAAGGTCCCGGGACAGGTCGCTGGTCTTTGATCTCGTACAGATCTCAGTGGAGCAGAGATAGAGGGAGCGTGTGGGAGGGCATTTCGTGTTCATCAGTTTTATCGTTGCCTATGTTTAGATCTTGGATCACAGATGTGGTCTCAAATATCAGGGCTGAGCAACAGAGGGTTTCTGCTCTGAGCCTCAACAGGACACACTTTAAGACACGCACACGGACACATCTCAAGAGACAAGGGAGACGGATCAGTTTTGTCAGAGGCAGAAGATACTGCAAAGTGAGTTATTCTGGTTTGTCCTCGTTGTACCTGTGGGGCCTGGGCCATGACACAACAAGTGGACGAAGAGGACAGTGTCTCCGCTGCCACTGGATCTAAACAGTCCTCTGTACATTTCCTACGAGATGTGCTCTTTCATGGCAAGTTTGAGGTGAGTGCTTCATGAAAGTGGTTAGACAAGACACAAAAGTTCGCTCTTGTGCTATAGGAGGTTGGTTGCTCTATATATATGATGAACTTGACTTATGTGCATTTATGAGTGTATGTACTGTCAGACATACTCTTAACACATGAATGAATAGTGATCTCTTTATATTACACCTACATCACCTGCTACAATTGTATACAAAAGTGTTTGTATTATGTATTATTTCCTAAAATATAATGAATGTTGGGCCGGGAAGATATAACTTTATTACTCCTTTTGAGCTTTGTAAATTATTTTGTATAAAGCTTGATTTAAGCCACTGGAACTTAAAAGAAAAACTGGTGCAATCCTGTTTGAAAGCCAGCAACAGTCCTGGTTATACATTTCATTCACAGTTTCATTGGTCCATTTACTCTATATGGACTCTTGTGAATGAACAGTATCTATTACACTGGCAAGCTACACCAGAATTAAATCTGCACCAAACACACGAGCCTAAATGCAAACGTAAAAATACACTCTGCACTTACTACTGCCAGAATGACTTACAGGGGAACTATGCAACTTTTCAACACAAATACAATCTATCTGTGAAATTGTTCCTCGATTTGAAAACCCCCAAACCTTTTTTATAGATCCAGCAAATCTCCAAACACCAAATGATATGTTCTGCCTGCGCTAACGAGACAGGTCACCAAGCCATATGAAGAAATTAACACTCATTAATCTGACATATTGCAAACTGCAGTACACAACATTTCCACATGTGAGTACAGAGATGTAGACTGATTCTCAAAAGGTGTAATAAAACATTGTTTGGAAATGTATCAAATGATTTATCTGACCCTCTTCTATGATTTACAGTAGGTGATTGGTCATAATTATTATTTGACTTTAGTCCCTCCTCTGGGCTCTACAGACTTCAGACAAGCTAGTTTATTCCACAAAACAGGGTAAGGTAGTCTATTTTTATTTCTTCTATGAGAAACATCTGAACTACAGTTTTAAAAGAGAACCAATTGCAAAATGTTAAATACATAATAATGTATTTATTGTCATTATTTGATCTGTTGATTGACTGTTGTGTATAATGTATAAATAGTGTTGAAATGATAGTCTGTATATCGCGTCGGCTGCATCTCATTTCCCAAAGCTTTGGGGAAGCCCTTCTCTGCCCTTGTCTTGTCTTCATTTCTTAATGGAACCATCTAGAGACCACCCACTAAGTTCATGGGAATAACCAGTGACACTGTAATTGAGTATGTGTGACAAGCTGTAACTGACGACTTATTGTATGGTACACTGTGAATAGTTTATACACTGAGAGCAGCTTCTGTGAAGAGCGAGTCACACTTGAGTAGATATCAATCCTCTACCTCTTTGAAACCTTAACACTGATCTACACAAACAACAACTACCACTGTGACTATATCCGGCCTATTGGCTTTATACATGATGTGAAAGAACGGTTCTATTTGATCCTGCAGAACTGAGCAAAAACTAGTTTGCTTAACCACGTCCACATAATGTTTATTTGATCAACTCTGTGTACACTGTAAATGTATTTGACTGTTCCTGTGTTTTTTTCTGCCAGCTCCTGAAAGCGGTGACCCCAGAGGAGAACACTTGCTTCCAGCGTGGCCTTTATTTTGAGGATGGTTATCGGAGAGTGGATTATGTCCTCACCTATCATCTCAAAAAACATTTTGGAAGTCGCTTCAGCAGACACACCTCACACATGCACACTGAGAATGCTTTTACTCACGGTACCCAGGCCCAAAGAGCAGGACTACGGTCGTCCTCATCAACACCAGTTTTTGGTGTGGAGCTGGGGTCTCCCGGGGAGGACGACAAGATTCTCCAAAGAGAGGACTTTGAAAATAAACTCAGAAACATGGGTCTGGAGCTGGAGAAGGAAGAAAATGTGAGTTAACATCATACACTGACACAAACACTGCAAAAAAAAAAAAAGTTACATTTAGAGATATATTTGTATCCACATTTTGTATTCCAATGTTTAACTATGTTTGAATGCTATAAGACAGGCTTCTACTAGATCACATCAAATTGCCAATAAAACACACAAAATGAATATGCCATAACAATTGTGAATCACTACTAGGGCAAGATCCCTGGGGTGGGTTTTGTAAAGATTCATGCTCCATGGGGTGTTCTGTGTCGAGAGGCTGAGTTTATGAAGCTGAAGATGCCCACCAAAAAGGTAAGCTGTTCGAGAAATGTTCAAATAAATCTCAACAGAATTACTAACTAAGTGTCTAACAATATTGTTGCATCTATAAAAGTGTTATGAAGTAAAGCAGCCCAGTGGCTTCGTGGAAAAGGTCATGTCTTTAGCTAGTAAAGTAGTGGATCCTCTGTACCCTCACGTGGAGGAGCACCAGCCAAAGAACATCAAGCACCTGTCCCACACCTTCTCCAGAGAGAAACAACATCTGTGAGTGACACCCCAGTACACTGTTATCAGTCCCATCTGCATTAACCACACAAGGTCTCTACAGCTTCACAATGTAACAGTTTTTGTTCACAGGTTTGACCTCTCAGACAAAGATTCCTTCTTTGACAGCAAAACCAGAAGTTCAATTGTAAGTTGCTACTTTTATTTTGTATATGATTTATCAGAGTTGGCCAAGACTAACCCATAAGTGTCCCATGTGGATGTCATGGAGCTTACTGTCAGGGGTTGTCATGTGCTTTCAGGTATTTGAAATACTAAAAAGAACACAATGCAAGGAGAAGTACAGTATAGGTAAGAGCCTGTTTGTTTCATTGTTTTGCATTTTCAGATTTCATAAACCTTTATCTTTGCAGGCATCACAAGCCTCCTTGGAAGAGCGGTCTATACAGCAGCTTTTCCTCTTCATGATGTAAGTACATTTTTCTTTTAATATTTTTACTGTCACTTACTTACTGTCTCGAGTAAAGCAATGATGATTCTATAAATAGTAGTTAAATGTAATAGACAGTATGTGGCTTTTTTGCAGGGTGATACTGAGGAGTATGCTGAGCCAAATGACAGAAAGGTAAGATGGAGGGTGTTTATCAATGTCAAGTAACCTTGCCTTGACGCCTTGATGCCTTGGTGCCTTGGTTGTCTTGGTGATGAAGGGATCCACACCATCACCGCCCGCCAAGGTGCTTCTCAATGGTCATGTCCTACCAAGGTTGATAAATGACATTGATAAACACCCAGTGACTCATTGTATATATATAGTGCATTATTTGTGTCAAACTCCAAAATAACACAGATGTATGTACCTGTATCCAATAAACTAATCAACCAACTCTTTAGCTTTTATATGAGGAGTGGGCAAACTACAGTGTGTTCTACAAATACCAGCCTATTGGACTTGTGCGGTAAGAGCAAAAACATTCAGGTTAAATAATGTGACACATGAGCATTTTGATTGAAAATAGTGAGCCCATCTGTATTCCTTTTCTCAGGAAATATTTTGGAGAGAAGATTGGTCTGTACTTTGCTTGGTTGGGCCTGTACACTCAAATGCTGATTCCTGCCTCTGTTGTGGGCGTCATTGTGTTTCTTTACGGATGTGCAACTGTCAATGACAACATACCAAGGTGAATTAACCAACTATATTTTGATGATTTATACAATTCAACAATTATTGTATGCACTGTGTGCACTTTGCAGTATGGAGATCTGTCACCCGAAGAACAACATCACCATGTGTCCCCTGTGTGATCAGGTGTGCAGTTACTGGAGGCTCAGTTCAGCCTGTGGCACGGCTCGAGCCAGTCACTTATTCGACAACCCGGCCACTGTCTTCTTCTCTGTCTTCATGGCTCTGTGGGGTAAAGGCTGCATCACTGACTTGGTGTGTTAAGGGGATAGATCATTTTTTACATTTATTATTAAAGTTTTGTCTTGTCTCTTTTTTACAGCGGCCATGTTCATGGAGCACTGGAAGAGGAGGCAGATGAAGCTGAATTATGAGTGGGACCTCACTGGGTTTGAAGATGAGGAGGTCTGATTCAGTTCTATTGTTACTAACCAACTTGAGCAACCATTAACTCTAAAATAACTAATTATTACATTTTTGTGTTTGGGTATTTATTCATTTTTTTGCCCAGGAGGCTCTCAAGGTTTGGATAATAATTTAAAATTTTAAAAATTCAATATTTTGTTCTACTCTCCTCTTGCTCCTGTTATTGTATGCATTTTGCAGGTGTATTCAGTCTTTAATCACGCTTGCTTTTTCTTTCCTGTGTCACAAAATCCACATTTTTTTTACTATTTCAAATCACTTATTTTTAATTTCATATAGATTTATAAATATTTTTTGCAAAGTAATTAAATAGCTTTTTGTGTCTTGTCACAGGACCACCCTCGAGCGGAATATGAATTTAAAGTCATGCAGAAATCTATGAGAAAAGATGAGAAAGCCTCACACAAGGCAAATATAAAGTTGTTACATAATTAGGTATTATAGTTGATAAAGCCTAATGTTGATGTTTTTACAGCTTACTTGCCAAGACCGCTTTCCTGCCTATATGACCAATGTTGTCATGATGTTGCTAATGGTAAGATTCTTTGAGCTTTTTGATTCACTGATATATATTTTTTTACAGCATTTTGGTCTTTTTTTCTTAGATTGGCTCCACCTTTGCAATCGTGTTTGGTGTGATAATCTATCGAATTTCTACCAAAGCTGCCCTCTACATGAGTTCTCTTCCCATGTCCCGAAACCACATCCAAGTGACTGTGAAGACCACAGCAGCCATCATCAACCTGGTGGTCATCCTCATCCTGGACGAGGTCTATGGAGCAGTGGCTCGGTGGCTGACTGTGCTTGGTATGTTGGCTTTTATTTCTTCTGAAGTTCATTGGTCTTTTAGCATGATGACCCATTATAATGCTGCTGAAGCTTAGTGGACCTTTGTGAGACAGAGTCAATGCCTTGGCGGAGGTCTGAGCTTTCTGGGGGCTTCTAGTTACATTCTGTGTTTTGATTTTTTGGTCTGGGGCAAGGCTAAGACATGGTATAAATAGAAATGATGACTGGATCAAGGGGGAGCAGCTACTTAACTTGCATTGTCATGTGAGCTCTGGTGAGATTTAGTGAGATTAAATTGTCCTATCTTTAGACTTTTACTGTTCACATCTGTATCATCATGGTCTGTGCATTAGTTGATGATGAAGCTGTTATTAGTGAAACATGTAAAAGATCTTCTAATAATAATAATGCATTAGTTTTATATAGCACTTTTCTCAAGACTCAAAGACGCTTTACATTACATTATTCATTCACTCCACAGTCACACCCGGTGGTGGTAGCCACAGCTGCCCTGGGGCACACTGACAGAGGGGGTGGCTTCCAGTCTGCGCCTACAGCCCCTCCAACCACCACCACATTCATTCATTCATTCATTCATAGGCAATGCGGGTTAAGTGTCTTGCCCAGGGACACAACAACAGCATGTGCTTGGACAGGGACCCGAACCACCGACCCTCTGGTTGAAGGGCGAGCACCTACCCACTGCACCACTGCCGCCCAAATAATATATTATTATGTAATAAAATGGGCTATATATCTTCTGCAGATAAATGTTGTTTGGCGGGGGTGTCTCTGTTTAGCTGCATGATTCTTAAGTCCATCTATGACGAGTCCAGTGGTTCCATCAATTCCAGTTTCCTGTTTTTAACAAGATCTCACCAAGCAGAAAATCTCCCGAACAAATGTGTCAGGTACTTCCTAATCGTTGAGTCACAGCGATAGTAAATGTCCTTCAACTATTTAACCCGGGGATTGCACGCTCCACAGCAATGTCCTTGAGCGTGCAGTTTAGTCAACTCCTAAAACATCGTCAGGAGATTCTTGAAACCTCTGCCAATACAGAGAATTTGTCCCATTAGCTTAGACAGGCTAGCATGTGGGTATAGCAACAGCCTCGTGTGTTTAGTCAGGCTTATAGTAGAGAAACAATATGAGCTGGACTATGTTTGGAGTCCCACAATTATGACTCAAGTTGCATTTCTAATCCTTTTCATCAAATGGAGAGCTTCAAAGTGACAAAGACAGAGTGAAGGAGGGACTGTTTGTTGATCTGGAGGCAGCAGAGGTCACGCTCGATTGGCTCGGTTGTGAAGGTAGAAGGAGCAGTGTGTCTCTTGACAGACAACCAGGCGCTCCCCACACTATATAAGATTTGGTTCTGGGTGCTGAGATTAGCTCAAGCATGGCAATCTGTCTTTGGAAGCTTTGTGGAGGGCTGGGAGGAAATGGCAACAGGACTGTAAAGGGGTGGAGCAATGCCATGGGTGTTTTTCCCACAAAATAAAAAATCTAATAAACATGAGTGGCCTTTAAAACATTCAGCAAATGAACTGCTTAATGATAATTCTAACATTATCTCATGTTAAATGATGCATATTTCCTATTTGACAATCTTTCTGTGTTAGCACGTCTTTTAAATCTTCTTCTACCCGTTTTTGCGAAAGCTGAATGTGGCCTATGTTGCAGCTAAAGTAATGGTACGAACACAGAAACCATTTGATTCAACAGTAAATCGTGGAGAATGTTTTAGGAGCACTTGCAGAAAGCTTTTAGCACCTGGAGAGCAGCAGTACCAGAGCTCTCAGTTAGACAGGTCATTCACTAAACGCTAGGCCAGTGGTTCAATACCCGCTTCCTTGATGCACCCTTAAACAGGACACAGGACCTAGACCAGGGGTGGGCAAGCCTTTTGACTCAAAGGCCACATGGGGTTTAAAAATGCGACAAGTGGGCCTGATATTGTATTCTTTGTAAACTGCAACCCTTTCTGACAAATGAGACATACAGCCTTCGATCGGACCTCAGTGAAAAAATATGTCAATGTGGAGTTAACTGGTTACTGCAGGTTATAACAAGGTGAGTGATAATTTGGGCATATTTAATCATTTCAAAAATATGAGAAAATGCTGGGCCCCACCACCACTGACCTAGACTATGTATCAATGAAAATCAGGAAAATATCTAAAGTAATACCTCTATCAAAAAATACAAAAAATTACATTCGCAGAAACAAACCCATTAGTTCACTCTCAATTATGAGTAAAATAATGAACAGATTAACGTCTATTTTAAAGACGACTTGTTAACGAATTACCAGCATGCTTACAGAGAGGAAAATTCCACTGCGACTGCTCTAACCCAAAAAACGGAGGAATGTTATGGGAAATGGAACATAATACTATAATTGTGTTATTTGACATCTCTGCAGCCTTTGACATAACAGATCATAAGATTGTGTTGAAGAAACTTGAATCCTATGTCAGCATTACATTTTATCAGTTATTTCTGTGATAGGCAACAACTGGTTTAGTTTCATGGCTGCTACTCAGATGCAAATTTGTCTTGGCCCACTTCTGTATACAATATTTACAAATGACTTACCATCGGTGCTAAGCAAAGCAGGGATCTCAGTGTTTGCTGATGAGACCACAGTCTAGCAGCAAAGTCAATTAGTGAAATTAAAACAAGCCTTGAGCAAGAACTTGGATGTACAGTTAACTGGGTGGACAGTAACTAACTTATGTTCAATGTGTCGTCATTGGCACAGATTATTCTTTAAGACTTAACCTCAACTTGATCTCCACATGAAGGATATATCAGTTAAGCATGAGAGACAAACAGATCCAGAGAGTGGTCTCTAAGTTCAGAATATTTAACAAATGATTCCATATGTCGTTCAAAATCTAGTTCTGTCCATTTTGGATTATTGCTCTGGTCTAATACATCATTATTAAGCAATATCAGGAAATATAAAACAATCAGTACAAAACAAAGTGTGGCTAAATACTTTATCAGCTCCTGGTTATGGGTAAAGGATGTATGCAATCACACATTACCTAAATAATATTATTACAGCAAAAACACATCTATGTTTTACCAAAATCTACCTTTTAGCAAAAACACACATATTCACTCAACAAGGCATAGAGCTGTTTTTCACACATAATGTCAAACTAGTTTAAGCCAGTGATGTTTAGAGCCATGCATGAGTGGAACTGATGGCAAAAAAGCATTAAACAACAAAGCACTGCTCACAGTTGAGATGTATAGAGTCAATGTCTGTATATGTATATGCACAGTATGTGTCTTATGTATGAGAGTATTATTAGATAAAGTATAACTATATATATAGTGATATTGATAACTAAATACTGTCTTTGTTGAAAATGTAAAATGATGGAAAGTGTTATTTTATATTTCATTTGTAAGATATGCTGTAAATGTAAACTGTGGATTTCTGATGTAAACTGACCCCAGGAAGTATAGCTAATACAGCTCGCTGTGGATGCTAATAAGATCTAATAAACATAAACATAGACTATGTAACAAACCAGACCAAAATCAATATGCACCAATAGAGAAAACTGAAGATATGATAGAATGGTGATAGTGGGTGATTTCTGAATAGCTAGGCATTTATAATGGCATACAGCTGAATAAAAAACACTGGAATAAACGTTACATCTGTGTTTTTACTATACTACATTACTGAATCGTATGTAATATTCCAGAAGCAGTGATGATATGGGTACATGATCAGAGCTCACATACATGAACAGACAGTGTTTACATGACAAAGAGCTGGATATGACAAGGTCAGTGTAATCTGCCGGTGAGCACGGATGCACACAGTAGTTCATCTCTATGGTAGTGTGGGTGACCTTGGTGCAATGGGATCCCCTATATCCTCATTAACATGGATGAAACATGGTCACGGAGTGAGTCCGGCACCCGACCACTATCCAACCATCAGAGAAGTATGATTCAGATGCACACATGTTCCAGAGTGCATGCTCAAAGCACCATTTATTTTCTATATTTAAATGCTATATCAGCTGCAGGCAAGGTTGTGTACCACTCCAGCTGTATGTACCCGGCTATGTGTAAGGTGGGCTGTCACTGACACGGGGCCTTGACTGCACGCCCTTACTGTGAAATAACACTGGTGGGAGTGGAATACATATAATAGTGTCTTCAACAGGCTCGAAAACACACACCCGATAAATTCAACACGGTCTTCGTGGGGGGCTGTTCTCACTTTAGCTGGTTTTCCCATGTAAACTCAGAAAGGCACCACGGGGCGGGTGAGGTACAGACACAAAGCTGTTTCAGGAAAACATAGGCAACATCAAAAACCTTTCTCTTTGTCCATGGAAAAAACCCACCGATCTCAAAGCGAAACACTGCTCATAAGTCTGGAGAGCATATACTAGTAAAAAATTCAACAAGACCCTGATACTATAGTCAGTACCACAGGTGTTCAGGTGCTGTGTTAAAAATCTTTAGTTCATAGTGTTTCTGAACAGCAGTGAAGCAGACTGGCGTAAAACACGGCAGACTGATTTTGTGTATCATCTGGGACCTGTCCATATACTGCACATGCTGTATATAGAAGTTCAATAGATTTACAGGCTCCACTCAGACCACGATGCTCTGCTGGGGAGTAGTTTTTTGCTGAAGTCTTGGCCCTGGGAGTAAAGAGGAAGCCTATAGATACAAGTCAAGCTAAAACAGCCTACATGAGACAACTGTAGTTGGAGTTGGTTAAGCTTCTATCCCACAGGGCCAACTGTCAACAAGCAGCTTATAACTGTGAGGCTGTGTGGTAATGTGGCAAAGGTCAGGTGAGGCACATCAAAACACATCTCCTCGTCCATTTAGCAACAACACAGACACTAATAACGCCACACTGGGTTTAGCCTTGAAAATGAGCCGCTTTTCTTTCCAACGAAACAGAGGAAAAACATCTGTGGTGCAGAAAGAGCGTTCAGCTGAGCCTTGTTTTGGTGCTAATTAGTCCAATTAGCTTTCCCCATCTCACAGTGTTTTAAACAAAGACGAGCCGTGGCTGGGTCTAAGCAGCTCGGAGCGTGTGATGTGTGGCAGCTCTGCAGTCACACACATAACCACACCAATCTTTTCTCACTGTACACTTCATGATTAACTACGCTAGAGGCATTGTTCCACACTGTTCAACTGTATGATGTGATAACAAATTTTACAAGGAGGTGTAATTGAACCAGTTAGGATGCAGTCAAGCAGAGAACCACCAGGAAATGAGTTATTCTGAACATATAAGGAATAATGAATTGTTCCTTTACAGACAGAGGCACTTCATGTTTCATATCAACCTTTAGTCGGCTCTCTCCAACAAATGAAAGAAACATCAAACTCAACTAATTTCTTATTGACATTAGACTCAGTGAATATGGTATTTTCTTCTTTAGACATTACATCAGTAATAATAGTACTCAAAAGGCTCTGCTCAAATCATGTGTTGTATTGAGTACAGTGTTGTATAAGTTAAAGTACTGGAGTAAGTGAGTATTCAAACTCTACATTAAACTCACAGACTCAGACTTGAATAAAATATGTGTTTCACCTTATTAATCATACCTTCAAAAGATGAGATGTCAAACATTAGTCTGACCCTATACTCACAAAAACCGTGTTTACTTTGTAAATGGGAAAGGTCTAACCTAAACTGAGATGAAACAAAGTTAAATTGGAACTGTCCAAATAAAAACTGAACCAGTCCTAAATCAGTCCTGAACTAGTCCTAAATCAGTCCTGAACTAGTCCTGAATCAGTCCTGAACCAGTCCTGAATCAGTCCTGAATTAGTCCTGAACCAGTCCTGAACCAGTCCTGAACCAGTCCTGAATCAGTCCAAGTTTAAAATTATTCATGACTATTGATAAAAGATTATTTTTAGGTTTGTAATTGAATCACTGGCACACGAGGAACTACTGAAATACAGTTTCTTCTGTACTTCTGCCCAGTGTTAATTTCGTTGACGAATTATTTTCGTCATAGTTTTCGTCAACGACATATTTTTGCGGCCGAAAACGAAACGAAAACTTAACAAAAATTACTTCATGAGGACGAAAACTATGAC
>JAVQKC010040930.1:0-11200 GCA_036025475.1 Philypnodon macrostomus
ATGAATGAATGAATGTGGTGGTGGTTGGAGGGGCTGTAGGCGCAGACTGGCAGCCACCCCCTCTGTCAGTGTGCCCCAGGGCAGCTGTGGCTACACAAGTAGCTTACCACCACCGGGTGAGACTGTGGAGTGAATGAATAATGTAATGTAAAGTGTCTTTAAGTCTTGAGAAAAATGCTGTATAAAACGAATGCATTATTATTATAATATATTTTAAGTGTATTAACTATGTATGAGACTATGTAGTAGTCTGTGGTAAAGTTTAAAAATCAGATCAGGAAAATTATGACAAATTCATTTAAACGGAGATGCTGAAGAGATCCAATAAAAATTTAATGTGAATATATGAATAGTACATATGAAAGTATGTTTTACCTCAAAAGTTGGTGAAACAGTTATTCACGTGTTAATAAATGAATGAATGTATTTTGGGACATTTCATTTTTTAAAATTTGAACAATTTTCTTTTAGATTTGAAGTCTAGTATGGCCCAAAAGACAGTAAATACTAGACGCATGTTCTGAGATCCATATGAGAGGAACAGTAGGCATACCTCCTCGAACAGTCCTGTTTTCTGTTGTTCCAATCCAGTCTGAACGTTGTCATATTCTCTGCTTCCTGCCTTTTCTCCTCACTGCACTGAGAATATTCTGTGCAGTTTTTCCTCTGTGCCCGCCCGCGTCCATTAGATTATAGCTGTCTAGCCGTGACCATCCACTGGAGCAAATTGTCAATTATGATGTTTATTGTGGGGCGCGGTGCCGGCTTGGTGCCTTCGGGGGGCGGTGGAGGGCAGAGTGGGGGGTAGCCGCACCATCTTCCCTCTTTGCCTGTTTCTTCCTCCAGGCTAATATGGTGCTGCCCTGTTGGACACCTGCCACGGACCCAGGCACAGATAACCATTTGGTCTCGGATTTCCCCCGAGACAGATGAGGGAGAGACCCTTTAATATGTGTCTGAAAGCTCCTGTGGGTCCGTAGTGGATTGAGAGCAGGGCTTCCTCCAAAATGAACCAATAACAATGGCATTTTCTGGAATAGATGTTTTCAAATATTACAACTTTATGGGAAATTTTGAGTTGAGATTTTTGTTTAACTTAAAACACTGAATGCAGTTTTAAATCTGTTGTATAGGTTTCAGGTTTTATGTTATCATATCAGTCAAAAAATGTCAACAAACTACAACTACGGTAGCCTCAGAAACTCAATCTGCGTATACATTTGTTATACTTGTAAATGACAAAATAAATGCATTTTTTTTAAAAACGTAGCAAGTAAGTATAGATTATTTTTGAATAATTGGACAAAAGCTAGGTCAAATACTAATATTACTATAACTGGAGAAAAGACATTAAAGTCCTGAAACCCAGAGTGATGCCAACAGAGGCAAAGAGATTGGGTTCTCTATGGCTGCTTAGGAATAAATACACACACAAAAAAATCTTACAAAATTAACTTTATTTAAAAAAAAGTGTGTTGGCAAAGACATGCATACGAGAAAACAAACTGGTCAGTGTATGTCTCTAAGTCCCATCCCTGAGACTAACCCCATCCATCCATCCATCTTCTTCCGCTTATCCTTGCCCAGGGTCGCAGAGGCAGCAGTACAAGCAGGGACGCCCAGACTTCCCACTCCCCAGACACTTCCTCCAGCTCTTCCTGAGACTAACCCGACTAATAGCTAATAACTGTCAAAATATATCAACTCAAAAACAAAAACCAGACTCGCAAGTACAGTACAAACATTCACTTTTTATTTGTTACTGAGGTGCACTGTACAGACCTTAGCAGCAGATCATTAATGTTCATCAGAATTAGTCATTTTAGGATTTCGGTCACATCTGTCAACATCTGTATACAATATTCACATATGTACACAACTGTATAGGTACAATATTGCCATTCAGACATGCCTTATATTTATTATCTCTCAAAATAAAGATTTACTTTATGGGTGATATGACACAATTACATGGATTTTAGATAGACGATACAATTATGGCACAGAGAAATGCTACCTGTTATAAGTGTGTTAATGGAAGAATTGATAGAATTCTTGATGTTCCTTAAGCTGCCCTTTGTCTAAATTTTACATTTTAACGTATGTATGGACGAACTGTTATGGGAAACGTGGGTTATTTTTGGTATCTTCAAAAAGGCAGTCCCTTCAAACCAGTCAATCGGCAATGTCTTACAATAAAATGCAATGCAATACTTAAAAATGTGACATAGATCTGAAAGTTGGGACAACACTGAAGCTTTGGGAAGTGCAGGGAGGTGTAGTGTGTGTAGGTCCAAAAATAGTTATGGCCCCATTCAGACCTTGCATTAAAATGTTCTTTTCACGGCAAAGGTGCACATGCAGGGTAGCCTTAAATCAGAGGCGGTGCTACCATTAGGCAAAAGTAGGCAGCTGCTTAGGGCCCCAAGCTTCCAAGGCCCCCTAAAATAAATATGTCTCAGTAATTATTAAACGTAATATGGTAAAATGCTTGTATGGTTAGGACATCTGGTTGCTGTGGGCTGACAATAAAGAAAACCTTTTGTAGGACTTAAAAAGCTCCAAATTCAGAGGGCCCCGAAATGTCTAAATCCACCACTGCCGTGAATGTCATAACGTCCAGTAAGCCTATTCTATTCTTTAAAGGTCTTAGGGAGAATGTTTAAAACTTGCATTTTTAAAATTTTACTTAAAATAGCCTTGCATTAAAGGGCTAATAATTAGACAGACTGAAAAAAAATTATAAATACATAAATCTGGGACTCTGTGGGACCTAAAAACTATCGATGGAGGTAGTTTAGTCTGTTATTAGATTAGCCTGCTGCGTAAATCAGGAAGTGTTCTGGAATAAGGAAGTGCTCTGAAGTACACATTAGCTCTGGCGCTAACTAGTCGTACAATGACTGAGAAAGAAATCGGATGCAAAATAAATCCTATTTTCAAAGACTATGAAGAGGAGTTTTATACTAAATTCTACTAAAGTATTTGTTGAATGGATTTTTTTCATATTTAGAGATGCTAATGCTAATGGCGATCAGGACAGTGCTCTTTGGTTGCTATTAGTTCCACTAATGGTACAGTTTTATTGGCAAGTGACTCAGAAGCTGCTTCATTGTTGAGTGTGACATTGACAGAAACTCGTTTCTGAACTGTTGCAAACAACCTCTTTTCTCTATAAACTTATTACAAATATAATACAGTTTCTATATAACTACTAACTTTAATCCTATTATTAACAGTTTTATTTTTAATACATACAATCAATCTTTGGAAAAAGTCCAAAGACAATTATGTACACATGAAAGAGAAGCGTACTGTGCCAAACTTATCCAAACTTTAGGGTATAATATTAATCTAACAACTTTTTTTGCCTGTACTAAAAAGTAATATACAATAAAGTAAGTTGGCATACAAAGGCAACCTATTTAAAACTTACCTAACAAATTTGCTTTTTGTGAGTTAGTTTTGTTTTTTTTGGATAGTCACTTGACTTTTAGGGCCACCGTACAAGCTCGCTTCATCTCACTTCCAAGCATTGACTACATTTATGTCTGCCACTTTTAAAGCTATCACTCAAAAACACAATTAATGGTCTGTCTGAATAGGGCCATAACTCCACTGCATGTAATTACTGCATCATCATGGTTCAAGACATTAACATTAACAATGACGTGACAAAATAACCACAAATGAATACATATAAATTATATTTTTCTAGGTTCATCAAGCCTTTCATAAGGACATAACAATTCCATAATTTTGACAATGAGGTTTGATTGGAGCAACAGGTGGCATGCACAAGGTGAGCTGGGTCAAAATGACAGTAAATGAACAGAATATGTAGCGTTAATAAGAGATAAAAACAGGAAGTGTCCCTAAAGTGAGGCGTAATGTCATCTCAAAATGGCTGCCTGCTGAGGAGAAGGGGATGAGTGTATCAAACTGTTGCAATTTTTGGGTTAGAAAGGTAATGGGGTTGGGGATTCAGAAAAAAAAGTGGTCAGAGGATCAAGATAAGGACGGCGGGTGTCAAGGTTGAGTCAGAAGAAGCAAGATTTAGACAAAACTGACGTCAAAGGAAGGTGCTGCATGGGGTTAAATCACAAACACAATTTTTAGACACGTTTTTGTTCAGCTTTTTCTGCTGGCTGTTACCTTGACCAGAAATTGACTTGGACTTGAATCACTGTACGAAGCAATGTTTTTATTGTGTTGTGGTAGTAGTAAGGGTTAGAGTTTGTTTTCACTGCTGCAAAAGATGGAGCTAGTTTTGGGCCAGTTTTCAAAAGTTAAAGCTAAAAATAGTAGTTTGTTTGATCGACGATTAGGAATACATACTTTGGCTAAATAATGTCTTGTTCTAGACCAGGGGTGGGCGCTGTTGTGGAGGACCAATAACTTCTCCAGATGCAACTCAATGAAAATAATTCAGTGTCTTATTCAAAAAGGGCATACTTTTTTGTGGTTGGGCAAAGCTAGTTGGTTGCCCTCACATTGACCTGTCAAACGAATGCATTTTATGTTTGTTGCCATCAGTAACATGACGCACATATGTGAATTGTGCCTTTAAATGTCAAAATTAGGGGTATATACAGTACAATTCCAATATGTGTTAATTATTGTTTTATCAAGCCTTCTGCGGGCCAGACATGGACTGGTCAAGAGCCACATGTGGCCCCCGGGCCTCACTTTGCCCAGGTCTGTTCTAGACAAAATAATATTCCAAAAGGAAACAGTGTACATACTGTAGTTTAGCTCTTACTGGTAATAGCTGTTTCTCACAGAGTTTGTTAATGTTAATCTAATTTAGTAACACTTTTCAGGAATCATCATAATTGATTTCCAGATTGTCTATTTTGACATACCCACAAAATGCATGGTACATATTTGCACATCTGGTTTTCAAGAAATAATTCAAAAGGAATTCATCCAAGCATAAAAGTTCCCATAATGTTGCCCTAAGAGAATGGTACTATGCTGTAAACGCAAAGGCACTGTATAAATCTCCCGCGGATGGCTCCAAAATGATGTTAAAGTCAGGAGAGTTGAATCCAGACACTTTCGCCCGTCACCCGTCAACCTGACAGATGTGTAATTGGACGTAGGCCCTTCTCTCTCGGTGGATATTTCTCCGGTTCGTGTCTGGCCGTCCCCCGTGGCTCGGCTCCTCCGCGGGAGCCCTGGGCACCGCAAATAGCTGATGACAAGATAGAGGCCGCCTTTCATGGAGCTCAAGGTTACACGAACGGAAAAGGGACACACTTAGGGGGTGGTGGGTTTCTGTCGTGTGCTTTGAGTGATGGAGAAATAGTGGTTATGGTTACAGAAAGATATAGCTTATAAATGCTTATAGATCAGGATGCCCAAACGTTTGTCATAGAAAGCCATATTTAAAAATGTGAAAATGTGCAAAGGCCGAGATGGTGGAAATTTGTCCTCTGCATTTGACCCATCCCTCAATGCCGCTGGGGTAACCTGTCAAGATCTAGAGATCGGCCCCCGGGCACTGCACTGTGGCTCCAGATCTTGAGCCAGGAAATTTGTACATGTTTTGGGAGAAAACCCACCCAGACACAGGGAATTACCATGCAAACTCCACACAGAAAGGCCCTGGTGCCCGGTCCGGGACTCGAACCTGGGACCTTCTTGCTGTGAACTGACAACCATCATAATGAAATAAAATACTGGGAACAAGGGTTACTTAGATACTGGTTAAGGGCCAAAAGCAATACATTTTCATTTTGAAGCTGAGGGCCAAATTTAATCTTGCCAAGTGCCATGACTGGACCCCGGGCAGTATTTTGGCCGTGTCTATTATATATGGAAAATATTTAGATGCTGTATTATTACTGTAAAAAAACAAATAGTGCTTTACGTAAGAGTAAAATAATGAAGTTAAGTTTTGGCCAGGGTAAAGAAAAAATGTGTTAGCATTGCTCAGTAAACAGGCTAGTCACAGACAAAAGATAGAAATAGTATATCATGGCTTGTCGTTCCCAATGGTGTAGTAGATAATACAAAAATTCATTAATTAATCAAATCAAAATCTGTCCATTTATGTATTCATCGATACCATCAAGATTACCAACTCATCAAAGTTATTTTTAACAGTTCAACTCTTCAGGCTAGCAACTGCTAATTGTAAATAGCCTATATACTTTTTGGAGACCTGCATTACTAACACCCAAACCAAATCCCTTATGACAATGGTTGTGCGTTAAATTGTACCAAGTCTGTGATATGTAGTTGCCCCAATTCCAGTTACAAGTTGACAAAGCTACCTCTCAGAACATGGACAAAACAAAATGGCCACCAAAACAAACTGTACACAACCATACGATGTCATTTAAAGGGGTTTTACATTACGATATGAACCACACAGAAAGTGGCACTTACAGCCTAAAGGTTTAAAGTTTGGACGAACAGCTGAACAGGTGAACTGGGTTGACAGCGGTAGGTGATGAGACATCTTACTCTAAAAAAATAAAGATTAAACATCTCTATCTCGTTCATAAACAGTTCAGTTCAGATGGACAAGTGGAAGTGCTCCTGCTCAGGGGGCTTCTTCACCCAGGTCCCCAGCCCCGTTTCCTGCAGAGACCTGAACCACTGCTGCTTGGCCGTTTGGTAGAGACGGGCGGCCATCTTGGCTTCACTGTACATGAGCTGCCGGTCCTCCGCCAAGCTGGAGATATGGAGACCCAACTGGACACAGAGAAAAATGATTGAGAAAACAGCACAGAAAACAAAGAGTGTTTAGGCTTAGGGCAGGGAGCATTGTGGCCTAATCCAGTGGTTTTCAAAGGTGTAAGCAGACTTCTTTTGGTGGTACTCAGGGTCAGTTCTGGTAGTCCTGGTTTAGACCTGGTTAAGGCAGGATTTGGCTCACATTTTAGTTTAATAATGGTGGTATTTGGAGAGCTAAATGTTTTCTGAGGTGGTACTGGATCTGTTGACTCTTTGACTCTCTATTGAAACCAAGGATTTCTTTCTGTATTGACCTCTTGTGGCTGGAGTTAGATGGTACTATCTCAAAACAGAGTAAGCATTAGTAGTTGAGTTTTTTTTTTAGTCCCTTTCCTTCAATTGTGGACCACCTGACCCCTCCCGAGACTTAGAGACTGACGCAAAAGTGTGGGTTTGTGTAGTCCCAGACAAAATGCTACGCTCTCAATTAAATGTAATAAAATTAACTTATTAACTTGCCAACTTATCCGTGCTCATTATTTGCTTTGAGAGTCTTGTGGTGAGTTGAGAAACACAGATTTCTTTGTGGCATCTTCCTGCGGACCACTTTGGGGCTATCGCGGACCCCCCCCCCCCCCCCCGGACCACAGTTTGACGATAAAAACTCAAATACGATTGGTCAAACTGGTAGCCCACAAACTCTTGGCGGACAGATTCAAGTAAAATAAGAGTGATGGAAAGTGGAAAGTCTTCAGTAATGGTATTATGTCACTGTTGGTGTTACTGAGGCTGTATTTAGACTTGCTGTACTGTACCTCATTGGCTGAATGGAGGTTAAAGGGTTTGTGTGAGAAGAAGAACGAGGAGCAAAACAAAACGAATGAGGCGTCTCAAATGTGTTTGGGTGGGGCTCCAGCAGCTGTGTAATCTCCCATTTAAATTTCACAAGCAATTGAACCTCCGCACTGCCACTGTGTCGTTTTTTTGTGTGCTCTTTTCTATTGTCGCCAGGGAAGACAATGGAGATCTTTAGTGAGACAAGTGCAGAAGAGAAGAGTTGAAGTTTCTTTTGCAGATTAGTGCGAGTGCTGGAGCGTGGAGCGTATATTGGGCGTGCTCTGGGGGGATGAAGCACTCAGGGTTTGGGGGGGGGGGTGTCTCTCCTCCAAATAATTATGGTTTCATCGTCATTATGCCTTAACAGCCGCCATTTGGCAGAGTGCGTTACATAAAGTTTGAAAACGAAAGCGCCGTGGTTGAAGATGGGAGCTGCCAGGATTTTGATAAGCTCCACAGACAGCAGCTGTTAGTGGGTTGGAGCAGGGAGGAGAACCCACAGTGACTTAATGCACGGTGTGGTCATTGATGCCAGGAGGACAGTTATTTCAGAAATGGATGATCTACTGGGATTTTCACATATAACCATGTTTAGGATACTATATACAATATCCAGTGAGCGGCAGTTCTGAGGTGAAAAATACCTGGTCAGAGACTGAAGATAACAAAACATGACACAGCAGCAGAGGGTCTAACTAATAAAGTGGCCAGTGAGTGTAAATCAGGTGAATTGTGATACATTTATTTAGACAGAAGGACATTTACTCATAAATTACAATTCTGCTTTCACACAATGTATACGGCAATTGATGTGTGCTGTCAGTGAGTGGTTTCTGGTATCTGGTAGTGTCTCGGTATCCAATTTGCTCCTGTAGTATATACGCCGCACCAAATAAATGGTTTTTACAGCAGGCCAAATAATGCCAGGTGGAGGAGCCAAATTATAGGGAATACTTATTTTTTTATAGTTATTATTGCCGCTTGAACAAAATGAATACATATGAATACATAAAACAATTTTTGATTGAGATTGATTATGTGAATCAGTCTGTTTGTTTTCTGATTATTGTGTCTTTTGTGAAGGAAAATCAGAAATGCCTGTTGGCTAGTAGCAGATAATTAAGCTACACCTTTTACTGTGGACAGACACCAGTAAAACATCCCCCTTTGAACCAATTGAGAAGCACTTCATTTTGGTTAATAGCTTCAGAGTGGTAGATGTGTGTTAAAAGCTGATCAAATACATGCTTAGTCAGTGCCATTGTGCTAACTCTGATGATGCTAGTTTATTTATTTTGGGTAATTTCAGTCCTGACCTGCATTAGACTGCTAATTAATTTAACAGAGAAAGAAAAAAACACTTTATTCGCTGTAGCTGATGAGCTTGTGGGTTTTGCACAAATACACTTCTAAACACTGACAAGCATTTGTGCCATTGTACAAACGTGACTGTATGCACGCTCACTTTATTAAGTATAGATTTGTACCTACTGAAGTGGCCCTGGTGTGGTCTTCTGCTGCTGTAGCCTGCCTGCTTCATGATTTTATCTTGTGTGTTCACATGTGCAAACTTTGGTGATAACCACTTGTTATCCTGTCTTTGTATATTCTCAAACCGGCCGTTTTCACCCACAGAAAAAAATCCAATTGATCTTCCATGTTCAAGAAAATCCAATCCATTGACTTGATGCAGTGTGATTTGCAATATGTCTACTTGATGAAATGGTCCAAATATAATAAAATAATTTTCTCACCTTTCGCTGCAGTCTGTTCCACCTGGTAAACAGAGCGTGTTTGCAGAGTCGAGACGTTGCCCCTGAGTCTCTCCTGCGACCGCCCGAAGTGTTGACCACCTCCAGCTGAGGGTCTCCCAGGGTCCAGTTCACCCCCACCGCAGAGGGCTTCCCCGGAGGCAGGCACTCTGCCACGCTCAGGCCTGGAGAGAAGAGGAGGAGGAAATACAAGGGTTAGAGTTTACTGGGTTAAGGGTTTAGTCGGTAGAGCTTTTTGGTTAGGGTTACTCCCTGCACTTCTCCCTGATTTCCTGTCACAATACTGTCCTATAATGGCCTACCTATAACAGACAAAAAGTCTAAATCAGGATCAACTCCAGGGTAAAACTGGGTCAAAACCAGAATCAGGACTAAACCAAAACTAAACAGGGACTAAAATCAGGACTAAACTTTGTCTGAATCAGGACCAAACCAGACTGAAGTAGCAATAGTACCATCAGTGGTCCCCCTACCACAGTTTAAGTTTTAGACCATTTGTCAAGTTTGGTCTTGAGTTGGTGAGGAACTAGTCAGGGCAGAAAGCCTTGCAGTGTCTACTCTTGCTGGGAAGAGACAATATTAAAAACTTATAGACCTTTCCTCATACAATGGATATCAACAAGGATATAGCATCAGACGGTGCAGCCGGTGAACTAGAACAAAAAAAATAACTAAACCATAATCTAACGGTGTCCAAACTATGGCCGGGGGCCAAATGTGGCCCGCAGAGCAATTTTTTGAGGCCCTCAGTCGTTTACTGCATGTGACTTTACATAATCCAACTAAAAGACAGCATTCAATGTGGAACAAGAGATCCTTCCACTTTTTTGTGTGGTTATAATATAGAGAGGCACTAAGTAAAAAAACCTGCCAGAAGATGTGTCCAGAAAACAGATACAACCGAAGAGAGTGGCCCTCCTTGGTATTCATTTTTGACAATGTGGCCCTCAGGTTTGGACACTCCTGCTACAGACCCTTGTTGATTTCCATATAACTTTACAAAAAGGTAGGATTGTCTTGAGGGATAGAATAATTCTGAGCATACAATGAAAAAACAAAATGAAATTGTGGTCCAGTAAAACCTAAAAATCAAGAACTTAGCCACCAGCCAAAAGTCTAACTGTTACTGATGTGTACATTAAACAAACATACAATGTGAAGTACATTCACTAATGTTTCCTAACCAGGCTCTGACATCACCTACATGTAGCAGCGTAGTTGTAATTTCCAATATTTCTTCTCCATTGAATATGTATTATGGTCTTGCCTCCAGTTGCCTCTATTTCGGAATTTAGAACTTTCTGTTTACAAATTTTGAAATCCATTTGGAGACCATGATGAGTTCCCCAATAGACACTGCAGTCCCTCTTTTTGCAGATATAGCTGGAAACTAGATGAGGTGCCATGACAATTTAGTTACAGATATTGACAATATACTGTCTAGAGATTACACAGTTTTCTTCATAAACAAGTCAAATTGTCGAGTCTCTCTTTGTGTGAAAAAGTGCCTCGTGATTCCCCTCAAAGTCGAACAACAAAACATTTCTGCTTCAAAACAGTCCCAGATGCTCCGCAGACATAACCCACTTCTGAAGATCAGAGCGGAATATGCCACCGTGCCAGTTCGCTTTTAAACTAGGGCTTTTTGTCGTTTCATTTAACCTTCCTCCACCCCCCTGCTGCCCCCCCCCCTTGAGGTTAATGGCATATACAAACTTCTGCTGTGTAGCAAAAAGCTTGGCAGTGTTGTTTATTAAGCTTTGATAGAGCCTCAGAGAGCGAGAGAGAGCGAGAGAGAGAGCGAGAGAGAGCGAGAGAGAGAGAGAGAGAGAGAGAGAGAGAGAGAGAGAGAGAGTGAGAGTAAATGGTGGGAAAATACAATACATTTACAAATCTGAGTCAAG
>JAVQKC010040935.1:0-11912 GCA_036025475.1 Philypnodon macrostomus
TTGTTGTTTATAATGTTGTTTATAATGTTGTTTATAATATTGTTTTATTTTACTCAACAAAGAAAGGAGCTGTTACTAAACTCTAAACTTCATCTTTGCAACAGAGAAGCATACATTTAACTAACCACTAATCGGATTAATTGTGATTAATAACCGTCAACTAATTTAGTAACCAAAGATCGTTAACCAGAGTATACAGACTATACAATGCCATTTGCTGAAAGACCAAACCATGCAGAGCAGTGACTAAGTCGTACAAAACATATATAGATTTTGCATTTAAGATGATTCTTTGTCTGTAAAAATGCTCAATACAGAAGCCCTCAGGTGGCATAGTTTTAGCTTCACCTGGTTAATAATGGCAATCTGATTATTGTGAGCTAATCGATTAAACAGTTCACATTGTAATCCATTAGCAAAATAATCGTTTGTTACAGCCCTAATTGAAAAACTTAATATCGAGGCTACTGTCATTTACAGTATGTTTGGCGGTGGGTAATACAAACGGACACAATAAACAGTGATGCAGTGTCTGGGTGTTCTCTCACCTCTTTTAACACAAGGACACAGTTCCCGGGGCCAATGAACTGAGGCAGCTCCGCAATGCGTCCTTTATTGAGGTATGGCCCAGAGAAGCAGCGGTGGTTGAAGTAGATTTTAGGACAGCAGTATTTGCCGTTGCCCTGCCCTGCACAGAGACAGCAAAAGAATGAACAAGCTGCAAAGACACTCGTTTTCATTTACACTGTACAGACTACTCACCTGCTTCTGACTGGTTGGCTATTTGTGGTTTGACATTGTCAGGTGAAGATGATTTAGGCAGTGCTCTGCTGTAGAAGACAAATGCAGAGTCATACAAAGAAAGATGTAAATGAGGTCATAATTATTATTCACTTCAGCCCCTGGCTTTTATGGGCTATGACGCCACACAAACTCAACTACTACTGGTCAAACTGATTTGATGTTGCTGTAGGGCCCAGGGAAGAGGCTAAAGTCAGGTAAGAATTACGGAAAATTCCTTTTTTTATTTGTTATACAATTTCTCATTGGAAACATTTTCCGATAGCAAGGTGCACAAAAAGATTAGTCCTGGTTTTATTCCAGATAACGTCCCAGTTTAGTCCCAGTTTAGTCCCAGTTTAGTCCCAGTTTAGTAATGAATGAATATGAAAACCTGTTACATACATATCTAGGTCAAATAAAGAAACCTTTACTTACTGTTTCTCAGGTTGTACCACAGCGACCTTCCTCTCCTTCTCAACTAGAAAGAGAAAAAGTATAATGTAAATAAAGCGTCGAATAAATACATAAACTAAAGCAGAACGTTTTGTGACAGTCCTGAGCAGGGTTTACCTGGGGGCTTGATGGGATGGACCAGCGGATAGCCGTTTGTCTCACACCAGCTGACAGGGAAAATGTCCAGGGAGTCCACATGTACCATCAACTCTGGCATGGGTGTTTTCAGTCCTAAAATAAACACACAGAAATCAGTTATATTAAATTGTGTTCAGTACATTGTACATTGGAAAGGAACAAATGAACTGGTAAATTAAAAGAGATTAACATTTCTATTGAAGGGTGTAGAGGTTAAGGTTTACTTTATTGGAAAATCTGTTCTACGCATTTGACCCAGCCTTCATTGTGCAACCTGTCAGGAGCAGTCGGTGACCAAAGTGCAGCGCAGAGAACTTGGTGCGCAGGACGTACCTAGTTGGAGGATTAGTCTATTGTATATGTCAGGGAGAAACATGCCAACTCAATAAAAAAGGCCCCGTCTACCCAGGAATCAAACCAGGGAACGCCTTGCTTTGGGGCGACAGTGCTAACCACTTTGCCAACAGGACTTTACAAAGAAGCAAAAATCCAGGCGACCAATTCATCTGTCAATGAAATCGCCTAATAATTAATAGACAGTAGTTAGGGCACCTGTGCAATAATTATATCCATGAATAAAACTTTTGACATTTATCTTACAGCTTTTTTGGCTCCAATGTTGTTTCTAGTGTGTATAGGAATTATATACGTTCATTTGATTTTGGGGAACACTGGTCCTAACTGAAACCGTTCTGAAATAGCTATTTGGGGATCAATAACATCAGATATTTCCATAAATGAATGAAAAAAAAAATCTATATTTCATTTGATATACTGATATACTTTCAGTTTGACAATATTTGTACATTTGTGTCACTCGGCACATGCCCAGATCCTTGAGAAGCACTGCTCAAGACATTCTCCTCTGACGTACTAAAGCACTCCCCTATTGAAACAGTTACATGTGCATCACCAGTTACAGTTTCTGTGTCAAATGCTGTCAGTGGTGTGGGTGGCCGGCCTCACCTTCCAGACTGAGCCAGACGTACTGTCCTTTGACTCTGGTGACAGTAGACACGTGGATGTTCTCTGGGGACAGCAGGTTGACAGCCTCCAGTTTCATTCCTTCTTTGAAACTGTGCTCGACTTGTTCCTAGAAGATAATATGTACATGTCACACCACAATGTCAGACAAGGCTGCACAATATATCAGAAAATATTATTAGAAAATACCAACAAACATAATTTTTTCGTATTGGAGACATGAATGAAAATGTCCTTTAATGTAACTAAGTAATAATTCTACTCAATTAAGAGTACCGTTACTTCAAAATAATGTTACTGAAATAAAAAAAAGTACTCACTCACATAGTTACTTGAGTAAGAGTAGAAAAGTACTGGGTGAAAATACTACTCGAGTCCTGAGTAACTGTTTGAGCGTAATGTCAAATTATGTGTTTAATTTTGTGGTAAATCGGGCAAAAAAAAAACAGAATTTCACATCATCACATTTTTTACATAAAGCTGTTCTTACATGACACACAGAGGTGGTCAAAGTAAAAAGTATTGTGCAGTAAAGATACTCTATGGAGTACAATTTATTTAAAAAAGTTACTAAATGTAACTGAGTACTGCCCACCTCTGGTCTTAAGTTTTGATTTTGAAGAAACTTTAACAAATACATGAACTACTTCTGCTTAATTAAACTTGCTATAAAATATTGCAAAAATATAGAATATTTTCAACATGTTTATTAATATGAAATGTTTGTCTCATATTGTGCTGCTGTAAGAGATTGCACCGGACCACTACAGTGCACTGAGACTGACGAATCTTGCTTTGGCATGTTACTCATTCAAACTGTGCTGTCACCATCACCAGCTGCCCTAGCACCCTACCGGCCACACCTAAATATATTTACGTGTTCTCTGACGGAAAGATACCACATGTCAATGTGACATGTGTTTAAATGTTTAAAAATGAAATAAAGAATACATGAGAATTGTAATGGAATAGAAATATATTTTTAAAAATCTGATCAAATTTTGAATAATGCATTTGAAAACACTTGTAATACCCACTATATAGCGTTAGTAAACTATTAAGATTACAGTTCTTATTAGCCCTAGTTTTAAATCTAAAATGTAGAATCATGCAGGATCATTACAGTTTGTTCATTGTGCTGTTCTGTGTCTTCCCTGTAGCCCAGCGCTGACACATTGCATCACAAATGACTCACCATGTCAATATGAGACTAAAGACACTAAATAAGCACTGTGTATCGATGTGTAGCAGTAGACCAAGGGTTGACTTACAGTGGGAAAATACTGCTGAGGTGCAGCCTCTGCCTCACACTGTTTCAGGTAGTCTGCCCAGTCGAAGTCCGGACCCTGGTACCCTGAAAACAACATATACGAGAGATTCACTCACTATATTGATACTCATTATCGGCAGATACCGATGTTGAGCATGATTTAGATTTAGCCTGTTTTTTACTTTCTGGGACACCTCATGTATTCTTCAACTTCAATCTGACCAAACCAACCTGGTGGAGGGCAGAGCTGGAGGCCGTTCTTGAGGCTCCACTGAGCTGGAAAGATCCCAGGACTGTCTCTGTGACACAGGAAGGAGCGGCCCGGAGCCTCTGAGTCCTCAATCCCACACAAGTCGTCCATCGTCACCAAGAAGTACTGCTCATTATACACCTACAGTCAACAGAGAAGTCATGCAACTAAATATGATTCTCACAAAGGCACAAACACAGAACAAAAATCTATTTAAGGTTAAGGTTACACTTCATTGTCCCCGTAGGGAAATGTGTCTTCGTCTCAATGCCAGGGGGGGCGACCGGTTGGAAGCAGTGGGGACCCATGGGCCAGGATCTTGGTCAGGATGTACCTAGCTGGAGGATTAACCTATTGGGCATTGTGATGGGGGACATTGCAGTACCCAGAAGAAACCCACCCAGACACGGGGAGAACATGCATACTCCACACAGAAAGGCCAGGGAGGGTGCCCGGTCAAGGACTCGAATCCGGGACCTTCTTGCTGTGAGGCGACAGTGCTAACCACTGAACCACCAGAGTACACACCTGTGTGTTCTGAGATGAAAAGGGCTAACTACTCTACCCCCATTCACTAGTGAGTTAAACCCAGTTAGTTACCCTATTTATTAATGTTACTTACAAATGTGACTCAAATACAATAAAATGAAAATATAGCATATAAAAACTACTCTGAGAAGTACAATCCAGGTTCAGTGAGTTACCTTGGTGATAGTGGCAGGTCTGATCGCGATCGGAGCAGCAGGGTCAGCTGCCTCCAGTTTCATCCCTTCTTTAAAACTATGGGGTGCGATGACAGGCTGATCCTGAGACAAAGAGGTACATTAACATCAATATAGAGACACAACCAATGAAAAAATACATTCCATGCAAGGGCTGACCAGATTTCCCACATTTTGCCAGCACGAACTTTCTTTTTTATGTACCGTATTTCCCGCACTATAAGGCGCACTTAAAAACCTTTAATTTTCTCAAAAACCAACAGTGCTCCTTATAATCCAGAGAGTCTTATATCTGGATTAATTCTGGTTGTGTTACTGACCTCCAAGAGATTTTGTGTCACACGGCGCTCAAGGCGCTCCGTCAAAATGTTTTGGTACGACTTCGGTAAACTACAAAGCTCCGGGAGTCAGGAACGTCGTGGAGTAATACATACCGGTACTATGCTTCACCGAAATATTAGTATTGTATTATTATTAGTGTTTATATATGACCCCAAAATGGCACCTGTTAAGAGACACGCTTACGACGCGATCTTTAAGCTCAAGGCTATCAATCGTTTGAACAATGTTGAGAGTTATTGTGAACGCGTTTAATAAAGTTTGACTGACTGACTTGTCCGACTGTTTTGTTTCCCTTAATGCGCCTTATGGTCCGGTGCGCCTTATATATGAAAAAAGTTTGAAAATAGACCATTCATTGACAGTGCGCCTTATAATCCAGTGCGCCCTATAGTGCGGAAAATACGGTACATACATTATGAGGGTTTATATTATAATGCAATATTTGAGCACATTTTTGGCACTTTTGTATTGATTGATTGAAGGTTTTAAATAAGTTTCTAAACAGTTCCATGGTTAAGCCCCTTTGGCTGAGAAGGAAGACTGACCAAAAGAACTCTGTTTTAATTCATTAAACAGTGGTGTATCACAGATTAGACATTTCAAAAATAGCTTTAAAATACTGAACTTAATAACATTTTCAAAGTTAAAAAGGTTGTATTTTTTACAGTACCACAATGATGCCGGTTCCTAGGTTTTTTGTCAAACAGTTAACATTAAGGTCCTTAAATTACTTAGTGCTGAGTTCACTGTACTGTACTGACTCACATTATATTAATATTTTGCTAAAAAAAAGTTCAGTAATTCCTTTAACATACTTGCAAGTCCTTACTACTGAGCAATGATTCAAGGACTTTATCACCCTAACACCTCATAAACTCTATAGCATCAATCTCTTACTTCATTTTCAAAGCTCCCTACCCACTGCTTCAGCCCACTCTGAACAGCTGTAACTTTATCCGGACCAAGGTTGACGAAACAGTGAAACAATAGGTGTCCAGACTAAAGGGCTTGGCACTGATCAAGTTGAAAGTGTCTGGCCAATAAATCTGAAACAGGATCACATGACGTAGAGAAAAAAGTAACATTATCTACATTCAAAAGCGAGGGAGTTCCAACAAGCCTCCAGTGACGGGATGATGGTATAGACTACAAAGCAATGGCTGGGTACATGATTTAGGGGTTAACATGAGTCATGGTGTTAAAAATAGGATTTTCCACACTGCATTTTGTGGGTAATCTTTATTTCATTAATTTGTCTCTCTTTAGTACCTAAAGATTTATTGATTTAGTCAAGTTACTGAAACAATTCCCCCTCCTAGTCCAAACTTGCACTTTTCACAGTTGCGTTCCATTACAGAGCATTTACATCTGACAAAATCCCACAAAATAAGGCTGTGTCCCACATTTTGTCTTGTGCCAGCAATAAAACAATGAATTGATCTACAGTCATCTATTTATGGTAATATATGTGTGAATAATTAGACACTGAATGACAACATTTAACTGTTTCACTGCACTTGCATGTCCAACACAGTTCTGCTTTGTCCCACTTAAACACGCTTTCCCAATTGATCCATTATGAACTGGTGGTCACCCTATATGTGATTGACAGATGACTGTAAAAGCTGGGCTCTGACATGGAAAAGATTAATTAATATAGTTGTTGAGAAGAACATATAGTTGTGTTGGATGGTAATTGACTTCTGTGTTTCTCTTCATACAGAAGCTAATCAGACATGCTAACATATTTGCTAATGTCTAAAGTACTGTCTACATACAGTTCTTTTCATATTGTCAGCATGCTTTTTATTGTTGTTTAGTAATTGTGGACTAAGTTTCCTTTAGGTTAATATCAGTCTATTCTATTTTGTTGTGCTCTGGTTTGTCTCTTTCAGACGGTCCATACTATTCTGGAGCTCGGTCTGTGAGTTACTAATCAACAGGTTGCTTGCATGATGTCAACTATGTTCTCTAGTACGCCATCTGAACGTATTTGTTACCCAGAGACTTTGTCCTGAATAACAAAGTGTGCATGTCTTTGAATACATTTATCAGCTTTGAGTGATTAACTGGCCATTGGGGAGGACTAGGAATCCTATTACACTTGACTACATGCATCCAAAAAGTTCTGATTAGAGATTAATGAAGGAATAATATTGTTGACAGATGACAATGGTAAAGTTGGTGGAGCTTACTATGAGCCGGGAAAAACTATATCAGACCACTTTGTTGACTGTACAGAAGTCTGTTTGTCTGTTCTATATTCATTACACATACTTCCACATGTTTTAAATAGGATGTCCATCTATTTATTTGGGTTTGGGACCAGCTAAAAAAGTACAGTGGCTTGTACCCTATTGTGCCTGAATTTGACCACATAGCAATAGTCATAGATTATAGCTTTGAGTAATAGGGGGATCTTTTCATTGTTTCTCATGAAAGCATTTGACTTATGCATCCCATTTATAATCTAATTCGCTTTACCACAATCTCATAATAAACTTAAGATATTAATAGTTGCCATAAGAAACCACTGGGTTATTCCATTTTGTTTTGTGCTTCTCATAAATCCGGATCGTTTTACCACATTACCACAACAACCTAGTCTAACCCAAGCCTAACTGGGAAAGAATGTGTCATCAAACAGCATGGTTTAACTAAGGCATTGCATTATTGTGAGTGGTCTTCATTGATGCTACATGCTAGGGCGATAGATCCGTGGGAAAGCGCGCCTATAAGAACTTAAGGGGTACAGCCATGGAGTATCTGGAGCAGACCTCTTCTCATGCAATGGCACATTCCTCCCATAGCAAAGTTGAAACCAGGCTTGGGATAACTTTAGCAGGCAGCATGGTGGAGGGGACGGAGGTCAAAGCATGGAATAATTTAGGGTAGGCTGCTCCCCAAGTGTGGTGAATAGGCAAACGGAATCCACTGGGACTATGGAATGGGAGAGGGTCTGGGAAAGTTAAGAGTGATGTCATTTTGAGCACATGGCTTTTGTTCAAACCATTGGTGAAGACAGGAGAGAAATGCCTTAAGAGGTAATCTAGGGCAAAGAGTGTTGACCTAAAATGTTAAGGAGCTTGCTAATGCATTCTTTTTTTAATAAACCCATACTGATTTTCCAATATTCCATTTTTTGAGAATTATTTTACATCACATTTGTATGTAATTAAAATATGAGAGTATTTCGATATCAAAATAAGATGACTAATGAAACCCAAATCCCAAACCATCACTGTCACTACCAAAACTGGAACAATTTCTTTTTGTTCAATTTACAGTTTAAAAAAAACTGTGAAATGGCACTTTAACCCCAAATAATAACTTTTTTTACAATGTTTGCATTATATTTCAACTGAAGAATGTCTATTAAAGCTAATCCATAAATGTATTGATAACTCAGCACCTACACCACTACGTACCTTTATTGACTCAGAATAGTAATCGAGTTACTAGAGGAACTACTAGAAAGGACTGTAAAGCCCCCTTCTGTAAAACCAGCTTTGGTCAGTCAACTTTCTCCTTTAAGGGCAGTAAGCTTTGGAACTCCTTATCTCTGGACATTAAGCTAATACCTGATGTCAATACATTCACTAACAAGCTTAAAAAATGGATGAAGATCAATCAGAACTGTACTCACCTCTAACTCCCTCTGGTGTTACTTCTTTCCTTTTAGTTTGACTTACTTCTTGCTTTTTAGTCTGAATCTTTGTATCTATGTTGTGTATATTAAAAATTGATGTTTTATTAGATTTCATATTGTAGTATTGCTTGTTTGTTAGTTTTTGGTAGTAAGCCCATCCAGTGACAGGAGTCGTAAATTACCTAACGCTATAAACTCTATATGAATGACATCAGCTACTTTCTTTGTATTGTATCTATGTTTTATGCATTGTCCCTGTCAAATAAACGAATACATAAATAAATATTAAAGTGTAGTAATGTCTATTAAATGCGTGCCTTTCAGAATGTATCATATTTTTGCATCGTCAAAGTCTAAAGAAATTGTTCACAGACTGTCCTATCCTGATTAGTTAATGTTATAAGCCTTTAGTGTAACTCTGGGTGAAATCCACTCTCCTCCTGATCCTCGCTGATGGGAACGCCGACAGCTGCTCTTTTCCACAATCCACTCAGTCCAGCCTTCAGGGAAAGTCAGGATCGAGACAGACACCCATTCACTTATTGATTTACTATGCCCTTGTTCGTATTGTGGATTTCCAAGGACACACACTAAGTCTATCTCTTCCCACTTTTCCGCTACATTTCCTCAAAGTTGGATAGTTTCAGTGCCGTAATTGATTTCAGACATTGTTATCAATAGGGCTCTAATGGAAAAACTTTACATTGTACAGTGCTAAGATAGCCAAGCCACTTTCAGTAACTCTAGAGGTAAAAAGCATAGGGCTGATCCATTTATCAAGGACAATGACAGCAGCAGTCAATACGTGGAGTAACCTAAAGTGGTTTCATGAGTCAACAGTGGGTAATCTTGATGGATCTATAAGCAACATACATTGTGTTTGTCGATATGAGAGCACAGACATGCCCCAATAGGATTAGAACATACAGTACATTTGCAGGCATCTATACAAAGTCAAGGCCATTTTCTTTCAACACTCTTCAAGGCCTATATGTAGAATGTAACTTCTGGTAGGTTGCAATACAGCGATCAAGGTTTAAATTGGTTGTCACAATCAGACCACTCTATTAAACATACATGAACTCATAATCATATTCTAATAAAGCTGCACTGTGTAACATTTTGCATTTGAGCATCATCTTCCACAAGTTTTTTTTCCAGAGACAACCAAATGTGGGTTCATGGCTACCTGCTGACAAGTCTGTCAACGGCACCAATATATGTCCTCATAAATGGCACAGTCCATCTTTAAGTCTGTGATTTTCAGTTTAACTCTTTAAAAGTATATTTTCAAATGTAGAGGACAAGTAACCGAAGAAACATATTGATTTTTATATGTTTTTTTAGAAGTCAGTGCAGAAAACCCTTACATTATCACTGCTGCTATAGCTCACTGGCTGTGGACTTGTGGATGATGTTTACCACAGTGGCTCAAACCAAACACACTAATTACTTTCCCCACAGGAAATCAAGACAAGATGTGAATGCCACATTCTTGAGTCCTCTTGAGCATGTTCAACTAAACAGACACTATCAGTGAATCAGCATTTAGAACATAGGACCCCTGCATTGCTTTGGACTGAAAGCAACTAATCTAAGAGCGGTTACAAGGACGAGGCATGGGCTCATCCAGAAAGATGGTTGCTCAGATCTTAGTTTGTTTGAGGATAGTTGTAGTATTTTGTCTGAAAAAACTAGATTTACACACCATCTATAAGTAAATATTGTAAGCACTGACCTCTGCCAAAGGAATCAGCCCTATGTAGTGCCTGGACATGAACTCTGAGCCCTTTATATGTATCAGTAGTAATTTCAGTAGTGATTGTGAATGGAGTTCCACACCAAAAAGTAATCATGTTTTACTTGGTCCATAATTGATGGTTTCTCAAAAATTCAGCAAAATCTAAATATTACTTTTGAAGTTATCCTGCTGACAGGCAAATCAACATTCCTATTATATCAGCAACATAACCTTTGCCTGCCACAGAAATATAATATGACCGGCTAATCTTAATCTAAAAAGGACTAATTTTATCAAATCTAACCTGTCACAGACCTTGCATTTGAAATTCTGATGCTATACCAAACCAGTATATACATGTCATACAAAGTCATATCTACACAGCTTGACTCCACAGAGGCCGAGACATCTCCCTGACATCCAGCACAGTGACAGAGAGCGAGGACGGGCCTTAAAAGCAAATCAAATGTGTCAGCACAAAGGAGACTGGATTGTGAATACTAAATGAAACAGCATCTACCACTACTCTGACAATACACCATCTGTGCTCAAACTGCAACATTACAAGCCAAAAGTAGGCCTAAATATAGATCTAGTCTGCTTTGTAGTTTACAGAAAACTGACAGTTGAAATTGAAACGTACATAACTGGGACATACAAACGGGCTTATAGAAGAAAAAACAGGTTATGATGTGTAGTCAAATACTTTCAGATTAACTGTCAGTGTGCTAAGAAAATGCATACTGTCTGTAAATCAGGAATAACACTATGACCACCTGACTTATATGCAGTCTCCTATTACTTTTGATAGATACTGACCCCCACATTGTTGATAATATGTCCCACTCATTATCACGTGCCTTGATGAAGAGATAAGAGACTTCTTTGCCTAATCATGTAGAAGGAATTTTGTTGTCCCACATTTCTACTGCACACTCATATCCTGATTGTATAAAGAGTATTGTCTTTGTATTATTGGCTGAGGTTTAGTCAATAGGTATCTGCGTATGACTTACCTGCCACACAATACAGCCTCTTGTTCTATACAGGGATGATAGGTAAGGTAGAAGATCCTGGGGTTGAAGCCAAAATCTCTGTGGAGAATCAAGACAAGTGATTAATAAGGTGTTTTTGTGTTGTTTTTTTATTTTACTCTGTGAAAGCTCCAAAGAATATTAACATTTTTTTTTTTTTTTAAATGAAGGGTTCAGAAATGTTATATTATTTTGTCTGAGAAAAAACTGTTGATTGCAATGGAATATGTCTTACATCTGTTATTAGTTATTACAATATTACTAAAAATAAATGCCACATGTGAGCAAAATAGTATATTCCACAGTGTATTATAAATTAGCTTCAAAATATATAGAATTGAGTTTACAAAAACACAAATGACTATAGTGTCATTTTCAAAGATGCATGCAGATACAGTCTGCCTTCAACTTTCAATGAATGACAAATCAACTCTGGCTGGTGGGCTACAATCTCTTTAAATGGTGTCTGCATGTCCTCTCTGTGTTACAGTAGTTGTCTCCAGCTTCCTCCCACAGTAGTTTAGGAGAATTATTTAGTCAATCTTA
>JAVQKC010040966.1:0-10751 GCA_036025475.1 Philypnodon macrostomus
AGGCCTTTGTTAATTCACAGACAATTATAGTGTGGTCTGCAAGAGCTGGAGCCGCAGGGTAAAGAGGTCACAGGAGAACAGGTTAGTCAGCAGCACACATTTTAGGATTGCAAGCACAACAAAACAATATGCCATGTATAGCAGTGATTCTCAAATATTGTTATATTCCTTTCACACACTGTCCCAATGACCCACTTCTGGTCCATAAGCTTCCATTCAAAAATGCTGGTCTTACAGTAAGACAGTCCAAATGCATGTGTACTTATAGCGGTCAGTGTTAAAGGCTCTGATGTCCTGGGACAAGTGGGTGTGAACACACAGAGGGCATGGGAACTGTGCTACTGTAAGAACACAAAGTATTATAGCTGTATTTAGAAATATGTCTGAATACTGTATTTGTTAGCATTTGCAATTCAATCTTAATATTGTAAATCTTAATTATTATTAATTTAACAATTTAATTTGTCTGTGCTTTTCTGTGAATATAATTTCTGCATGTTTCAACTTGTAATATGTAATATACTATGTAATATATTTGTATTAATAACACACGGACTATACTTTAGGTATCCCATAAATTGCCATTGTTCAACATTACATATGCACTTGTTGAAATGTCTAATAAATGTGTGGCCTAAAAAAAGATTATCCTTAATTTACAGTAATAACAAAATTTACTTTGCAAAACCCTTATCAGTGAGTCAGCAGAGCCTAAATAAGCAGTCGCTAATCACTCATTCATTATAGATAAAGTACTAATTAATGATGTTATTGATTTGAGGTCATATCTGGGAGACTGTTTGTAATTTCGTAGGCGTAGGGCTGATGTTGATGTATGAAGGAGGAGTGTGTCCTGGTTTAAACTCTGTGCTCTTGCATTATCATACAGAGCAGACTGGTGCGTGCGCAGGGTAGTAAACTCCCCTCGCACAGACAGCAGCCCACCGCACCACCACAGCCACCCGCATCGAGGCTGCCTTCAGAGCCAGCTCCCCCGTACATCTGCAGCTTGCATGAGAACCTGTACTAAACCTAATACAGTATAAAGGCACTTGCTCAGACCTTCGCCAAGGCATTGACATTATCGCATAATATTGTGCCCAGACCTGGAATTTTCAAGTTTACACTCTATAGTGTACTCTATCCATTAAACGGCAGTGTGATCAAGGCCTACATTTCCCAATAAAAAAAAATCCACAAATAATAAAAAAAAAAAAAAATTGCCAACCCAAGAAATACATTAAAAGTTTTTCATGTTTACAACTTTCAGATAAGTTTTTTGATTGAAAATAATTAACATAAATAACCCAATAGCTGATTAGCCTCCATGGATTTTTTTAAACTCTTAAAATATGGATTTACTTCCGGAACATAGATACTATAATTGTACAGTTGTGATTGGCAGCAGGATCAAGTGACTCAGAAGTAGTCTTTATTACATTTAATGCTGCTTTATTGATATATTGATAAGATGGCACTGACGAAGCAAACACATCATGGGGTTTTAGGGACTTTAACATGTGTTTGCTGATGGTTTACTCAGTTGTTCTGTGCAGTGGCTCCGTGGTAGAGAGGTCGTCTTATAACTAAGGATGATCACGTTTTTTTGGTCCCCGATCCAATCAGATTTTTTAATTGTCCATTTTGGTCGAGTCGAGTCCCAATACCGATCCTGTTTTATATTTTTATCTCTTTGTGACTTTTGTAGTCTGGGCTAAATGCTTATATTACTAATACATTGCTATATTATATGCAATGTGCAATAGAACTTCATCCAAATGTAGCATTGTGTTTGCCTGGTGCTTAAATAGCTGAACAAGGGCATTTTATAGTAATAGGAGTAAAATGAGTGTCAGTATATGGCAACCCAAAGGAAAAGGCTCATGCTACTGTGATACTGTGAAACAACAGCATTCAGCTTTAGCTCAAGGATAACATTAAACTACTTTCTGAAAGACAGTACCAGAGAAGACAGGTAGGTCTGTGCATGGTACCAACACGTTTGTCACCTGTTTCCACCCAGCTTTGTATACACTCGCTCATCTGCGCCCATACCTACTCTATCCTCAGTGTGTGTGTGTGTCATCCCAGGCTGTTGTCTCACTGCAGCGTGGAGAGAGTGTGAGACGATGCTATGAAATTTAGCTTGTAGTTCGTCAGGTTTAAAGCCTAGTCGTATTTACGCGGTGACAGAGGTTACCCGTGTCAGACTAGTGGCGCTGTGGCTAACATTAATCAAGTGACACTAGCGAGAGGAGAGACTCCACACACTTTGTTGCCGGTTATATAACATGGAAACAAAAGATCCGCCTGGAAAAAATGTCTCTGTCAGTGTGCCCTATTGCAGCTGTGGCTACTGTAGTAATTTAGCACCTCCACCGAATAAGGACATTCCCATTGGTTGGATCATACAGCTTGTCAACACTGAATCACTGGTTAAAAAAAAACATATAGTTCTACAAAGAAAGCATGGCTCTTTCATCAAGGTTACCATTAGAGTAACCAGATAACAACGGCACAATAAACAGGTGGCCCTATTAGCTTGTTGCTCAGATTATTTATTTATTTGTAATCTTGAAACTTTGAGAAAAAAACACATACAATTGCTAGCATGAGTAAAAATATGGGACACTGGCTAAATTCCTTCAAAACCAGGGCCAAAGAGTGCAGTCAGAAGAATAAGCGATCAACATTTTGGTGATATATTGAGGGTCCTGCCCATTCAAAGCTCTAAAAATCAAGACTAACATTTTTAAATCAATTCTAAATTTGACAGGTAGCCAATGTAAAAAGGATAAAACTGGCGTGATGTGTTAGTTCCTGTTATATCACACAGTGGGAAAGTTATTTTGACTAACCTTAAAACATAACCCCTTGGCCAAAGCAATACAAAACATGTCTTGAATACACTACTAGGCTAGCTACCAAACGCTAACAATAATTTAACATATTCACCATTGCCTAAAAACATGGCAACCTTTTATTTTGTACATGTTCCAACTAAGCTCTAATAACGCAAGTCAATGCCAGGAGGAGACGTGAGGACAAAACCACAATACCATCATTTGGCACAGTGCTTTTTAATGATGCTACCTGAATGCAGTGGCACATGCGAATCAATGGATCTCCAAGTGTAATTATAAGATACCGAACCAACCTGGCATCCCAATATGAGCCGCTAAGACATAGGCATAAAACACACAATCTCAATAACCCTTCTACCCAAGCCGTGAAATACAAAAAATAATTTACTGAATGCTCCACGCAGCTCCGCAACCTTTTTGTGCCATCTCTTCCTTATTGGCATGTCTTTTTGAATTGGGAAAAGGGATGTTATAACCACACACAAAAAAATCTTATCAAAAGGGGAAGAATGCAACATGCTTTTTTTGTGCTGTTTTGAATGGCGCTCCCCCTACAGTTTTGGAGTGGAGTCTTGGGATGAGGGAAGCTTTCATAGTCATAATTATCAAAATTAAAAATCATAATTATATCGGCGAAACAAATTTCTGTGATATTATGGAATCAGTCCTCAGATCCTACGTCAACATGATAACTCCCAAACTTTTTTTGCCAGATCAGTTTAAAATTTTACACAGGTACATATAAAGATGCCAAACTAGATTGATTTTGGTACGTCTACGATTAATTAAGTAATTCTTTAATCAATGACCTAAAGTTGTGAATGTAATAACTCAAAAAGTTTTTGCCGGATCTTTTTCTACTTTTGTAGACAGTTACATATCATGAAGACGCTGAATTGATTTTGGTACTTCTATGATTAATGAAAATTAATTTATTAACTAATTAATGCTTTGATGCACTTTAATTGAGCCATTAATCCTGCTGAACATAAACAAAATCTCATGAATTTTGGCACAGGGATCGGGGCTAGTGTATAGTTAATGTACATAGGCACATTACAGAGGTCAAATGACGAATGCCTCTATAGCGCCCCCATGTTTATGACCCCTATGGGTCTCTGGACACACTTTGGCAGAGAGCAATGAAACTTGGTACAGTGATTCTCGACAGTGTACCCAACATAAAATATTATTATGGCCCCAGCCTACAACAAACAGGAAGTCAGCCATTTTGAATTGAATTTGGGAGGTCAGGTATATTTGACAGCCTCTAACGTGCACATACTTTGCCCGATTAGGCTCTTACCTGAAATACCTAATGACCCCCCGGCCCTGAACACATCTGACTAATATGATGGCAGTTATCTCTATAGCGCCCCCTATAGACTGAAAGAAGAATGAAGTTTTTAGGGAATTTGGCAAAAACATTCTTCACAAACATCCAGACAAATCAAAAAAGTCAAATAGACCCTTCCCATGTTTGTCATGGTTTGGGCGTGGCCTCACACTTAGAAATCACACAATGTCTGATGAAGGTGCCCGTTGGTGACAGTTGGGGCAGACGTATGGGGAAGACGTATGGGGCAGATGTATGGGGGCGTGTTGCCGATATACACCTTGCTGTCGGGGACGACAGCACAGGCCTAGTTGTTACAGTAAAAATGACGGTGAAGAGCCGAGCATAAATTAATGCACTGTATCACGATTCAGCGATCTTCCCAGATAAGCAGATCTTCATATCATATCACAATACAATCTTCATCACCATTTCACACACTCCTATTTTTGTTTCTGATATAGAGATGGTGTCTATTTGTAATCTCTGTCTTTGACCACCTTGTATGTTGTTCTTTGTTATCTTCAGGGTTATGTGTTGAGTTCTATTGAGGGCCGTGTGGCAGTGGAGTACTTGGACCCCAGTCTGGAAGTTCAGAAGAGAAAATACGCCTTCAAATGTCACCGACTGAAGGAAGAGGGCATCGAGAATGTGTACCCAGTCAACGCTATCTCCTTCCACAGTATCCACAACACGTTCGCTACAGGTTTGTCTGGCGATTTTATACTGTTATTTATTTTATATTGTTCAAAACCAGCTGCAGTGGTATTAACCAATTTAATACTCATTTAGTTAGTTAATCAATAGATTTATTAATGATATATGTCAAATGTGATCTACTTTGTTATTGTGATCGTTGTGATAAGAAATCTTGATTGTCCATCTCAAACTAGTTCTGAATTTCCACAAATGGCTAGTGCCATGACTAATATATTTATTGCTGCCCATATTTTATTTAAAATATATTAGATTTAAAGGTGAATTGATATTGAAAAGCATTTAAACTAATTGTCATGCTCTAGAATCAATGCGTCAGTGACATAAAGCGGCCCACTCCATAATATTGAATATTACCTAAATAATTCTGCGTTCTCCCTCTTCCAGGTGGTTCGGATGGTTTTGTGAATATCTGGGACCCGTTCAATAAGAAGCGCTTGTGCCAGTTCCACCGATACCCCACCAGCATCGCCTCTCTGGCCTTCAACAATGACGGCACCCTGTTGGCCATCGCCTCTTCATATATGTACGAGAAGGGAGACATGCCCCACTCAGAGGATGCCATCTTCATCAGACAAGTCACAGACGCAGAGACCAAACCCAAGTGAGTGTTTTCACAATTCCCTGTATTATTGTGGGCACAGTCGTCACCAGCTTCAACATTTTTTATACTAGTTACTTAAGCAGATCTAGTTAAAGCTGTAGTCTGGAGGTTTCCTAAAATTGACACTATGACCCTGCTCTATTATGTAAAGTAGGTAATCTGTCAATTATTATTATTTTACTTTAGTCCCTCTTCTGGCCTCTACAGCAACATCAAATTAGAGTTTTTGGGTTTTCCCTGTTATCAATGGTAGTGGTGATTTTTAGCGGTATGGCAGCACACACAAATGCTGATTTGATGTTGCTGTAGAGGCCATGGGAGTAAAATGCAACTACAATTGATCAAGCTTTTTTAATCTTATATATGTATAGCTTCTTTTAGGAAAACCTCCAGACTACAGCTTTAAGGAACACTGTCCAATAAGAACCACATTTTTAAAGAAAAGTTTAACAAGCAAAAGCAATTGATATTAAATCAATGCTATTAATTAAAAATAATTGACGTGTTATTGATCAACTAACACTGATTAATTGTGTTTTGGCGACATCCTCTGACAGAGCAGAGCAGAGGGAGAAAGTGGGCCCTGTTCAAGCGCAGCCTGTAGTCAGAGCGTGAGCAGCAGACATAAGTGTGGAGAATCACATCTCGTAACGACATACTGCAGACCTCGATCTACCAAACGGTCTTATATTTGCAGAGATATAGCTGCTTCAGTATATGTCCATTCAAAACAATAGGCTCTATACACACGTGACCCGACACACATGACCTAACATACGTCGCTCCGACTGACCGTCCTAAACAGTGTTTCTCTCACTTTAGTTTCACAAACACAACAGAAATCAGTCGTCTAGACGTCCTGTCTAAAGTTTCTGTAGTAAATGTAGTCTGCAGTCCCCAAATGGCCCTGTGTAGAGATGAGGAAACATCACCGTGACTGACTGACTCAACCAGAGCGACTGTAGCAGGGTCGGTGATAGAAGCTTTAGGGGGCTAGGAGTGGCAGCTCCATATGAGGCCCTGCATACATTATTTTAAAAAAGAAAATTTTAAAATTAATCACAGCCCAAAGTTGTGATTAATCTGATTTTTTTTTTTGGAATCGAGTGACCGCACAAAAAAAAAAAAACTAATTAAACTTGAAGTTTAGCCTTTGGTCTGTCTACTTAGCCTTGGTTTAGTCCTGGCTTCATCCTTAGGAGAATTAGTGACTATAGTGAATGAACGTGAATGTAAGAGTGACGCTTTGAAGACTAACTGGCATTGTCCACGTTGTACTCCGCCTTGGGCCCATAGTTGCCAAGACAGACCCTCATCACCCATGACCCCAATAGAAATAGGTCTAGGAAGATAAACGAGTTGGGTCATACTTACGGTAATAAACAATAGTGTGGGCAGCTTTTGTTTATCACTTAATCCTCAAAACTGAAACCTCACACCTCAGGTCCTGTTAGACGCTGTGGTATAGGTCACCACATTTATGAGGCAGGTCACCATCATCGAGACCAAACCCAAGTGAGTCTTTTTATACCAGCGTTTTACAATAAACCCAATGTGAACAAAAGGGCAGGAGCAGAAGAAATATGCTGATGGATATCTCACTCTACGCACTGTTCAATATCCGACACTTCACTGATACTAGGCTCATGAGAAATACTATTATTATGAAAAGCATCCAATACAAGAGAATGGTGTCCAGACAATGGGTATGTGGGCAAGTGCTTCAAACATGGATAGATTCGTAAAAGTAAGATCTCTTAGATTTTGTACAGGGATGGGCGATATGACGTAATGAATGAATGATTATTGTTATGAAGATCTGCTAATCTGCAAAGATCGTTGAATTGTGCTAATGTGTCAGGATGTACACTGCCTAAGGCCCATAGTTGTTTGGGTTGCCTCCATCCACACAGGAACCAGCAGGGATGGTGTCAAAAATAAAACCAAGGCCTTCAAAGCTGTAGTCTGTAGTTTTCCCAAATGAAAAATGTGTCAAAATTAAATTGGTTTAAGAAAATCCTCATTATTGACTATCTGACCCTGTGTAAAGTATCATATCATAATTATTTTTTTTACTTTAGTCTCTCTCTGGTCTCTACAGGAACAAATCATTCAATCTACTATTGGTCAAAGCAGTAGCCCACAAACTGTGATTTGATGTGGCTGTGGAAGCCAGGGGATGGCTTGAAGTAAAATAATAACTAGGCCTGTGCTGTCGTTCCCGACAGCAAGGTGTATATCGGCGAAATGGCCCCATACGTCTGCTACAACTGGCACCAACGGGCACCTTAATCAGACATGTATGATTTCTAAGGGTTTTAATATTGTTAATGAGCAATTAAGAGGCCCTGCCCCCAAACCATGACAAACATGCAAAGATGTTACTTTTTTGATTTGGTGGATGCGGACCAATGTGATTCCATAATATCGTTGTTGCACCGATATAATTATGACCAAATACCTAATAAATCTTTTTGCAAATTGGGTAGCAACAGCGATCTTTCATAAGTGGCCCAGACAAACATTTCTCCAAAGGTTTTTGTCAATGAGTTCCCAAAGTAATAATGCTATAGGTGATCTACAAGGTTTTTGTCAACAGTAAATAAATGCTAAAAAGATTTGCTTAAATAACAGGTCATTGTTAACATCCTTCTAAAAGTTCAAGTTGTTTTTATGTCCCTAATAGCAAGTACTTTCTTTTCCAGATCGACTTGAGTACAGGCTGGATAACCTCCGCCCCGTCTGTATGAGCTGGCATCTAGTCAATCCCTCTTCTATCTATTGTCGCATTTATGTAATACCATTTTGTATGTTGTATTCTCGTTCTCTATATTTTGTCACACATGTCATTGTTTGCTACTGTTCTTAAATAAAATACTTCAAATACACTTTATCAGTACTGCCTGTGTGTGTTTTTACCATCATACATTTTTTTTTTAATTGGGTCAAAAATAAAATGTTTTTGTTTACTTATTTCTTTATGCAGAAACTTCCTATTGAATGGCTTTGGTTTATAAGATTGCCACAGTTACGCAATCGTACATAGGCATGGTAGTGAACAGCTGTCTGCATTGTTTAGAGAGAGAATGGAGCTAATAATCACAAAATAATCACCGACCACCTGACCCTCGAGACTTAAGAGATTGATGCAAATGTGTGTGTGTGTGTGTGTGTTAGTGTCAGACAAAAGGCTACATTAATAAAAGCTATATATCTGTGCTGTGCTGCGGCCCCCTTCAATATAAAAAATAGTCCACGGCCCCCTTAATCCTAAATGTTCTGGCAAAATAGAAAACAGTCACCTATTTCATCAAAATATTCTATTGAAACCACTGAAAACAACACTCTCTAGTAAGTATACATTGCTTGAGGTGATATCTGATTGAATATGATATAATTGTGTACATAGTTTTTTCACGTCAAGCTAAATTTCTTTTAATGCAGAGGCTTTGGGGGGCCCCCTGCAGGACAGGTCAGGAGCACTCTGAGTGGTCGATACATCCCATTATTTATCCAGAACTAGAATCTATCAGGAATAATGTGAAGAAGCTGATGTTTTATTTCAAAATTCACAGCTTCATCACAACTATTTTAATTTTAAATAATTAAAGCCATCTCCAGATCTCTGCTATGTTATTCTCATACTTCCTTGTTTGTGTATGTACTTCCTGGTTTGTGTGAGACTGTGATAGAGGGTCGTGAAGGAGAGGAATTTTTGTACTTTTTTACAGTCACAAAATCAGGTAGTGCAGCTTTAAGTCCAATGTTTGAGCTTTGAGTAAATCTTACATTGAGTATGCAGACAATACATAAATATTAAACATGTCTCCAAACATAATGAAGAGGAGATCCCACAAAAAGATTCTATAATAATTTCCAGTATTAAAATAAGCACCGATCTTTATCATAACCTGACTAAAAGTATATATTTTTGTTTAACTTTCACTTCAGTATTTTTGGGCCAGTATCTTTAGTTTTACTTAAAAAATCGAGTGCTTCTTCCACTGAAAAAATTTGGGAAGATTACTGTGACAAAACCATATATCAAATAGACACACACACAAATTTAAAATCTGAGATGAGATGAAATGCCAAGAAAGTATCTCGTCTGAAGAGACTGAAGAGAGAGTTTTGCTGAGGTGTTAATGGAGACAGTGACAGTAATGGTTTCGCCGCCGGCTTCACTTGACCCTAGTCTGTGACCTGTAGATAAACATCAGAAACTCAGGTTTAAAACTTAATCCTGGTTTGTTTTGGGGGAACACAGACCGGCTTTGAACGCTGCTTAGATTGACAAATGAGAACTACAACACTCAGTGGACACTTTATTAGGTAGACCTATTTACCTGCTTGTGAGTTCAAATAGCTCTATGGCATTGCATCACGCCAGTGGTGTTAGTCATGTACATATGTTCAAGACAAACCATGACAATGAAAAAGAAAATATGTTATATTTGTAATATTTCACAAATTGATTTGAACTATTTTTTTTTACACAGCTATATCTATGGTGAATGGTTCAAAAATAATACAATATCCAGTAGAGGTGGGACAAAATATTAATATTCCAATATATTGTGATACTTTTTTGGTGATACTGTATTGATATATCAGAATCATTCATATTTTGTGTATTTCACAAAATTTAAATCTGGCAGTACTTTCATTTTTTTTTCTTGTTTCTTCTTTGTGAGAAAGTATACTTGTTTGTGAAGTATTCACCGTTATAATTAAGCATAATTTATGGTATTTCTGCACATTGTACGTTATTCAATGCTAGATTCAGAATTCCTGTAAATGCATGAAGCACTATTTTAACTGACATGCACTGAGGTGGGTAGAGTAGACAATAGATTTAAGTAAGAGTATTACTACTAATACTACTACATTACTTCAGAATAAAATCATTCAAGTAAAAGTAAAAAGTCTGCCACAACTGCTATGGCACCAACGGGCACCTTAATCAGACGTTGTGTGTTTTCTAAGGGTTTTAATATTGTTAACAAGCAATTAAGAGGCCTCGTCCCCAAACCATGGCAAACATGGGAAGAGTCTATTTGACTTTTTTGATTTGTCTGGATGTTTGTGAAGAATGTTTTTGCCACATTTGTAAAATTCCCTAAAACTACATTCTTCTTTCAGTCCATAGGGGGCGCTATAGAGGTAACTGCCATCATATTAGTCAGATGTGTTCAGGGCCGGGGGGTAATTAGGTATTTCAGGTTTGAGC
>JAVQKC010040978.1:0-13593 GCA_036025475.1 Philypnodon macrostomus
TGACCCCACCCTACAACAAACAGGAAGTCGGCCATTTTGAATTGAATTTGGGAGGTCAGGTATATTTGACAGCCTCTAACTTGCACATACTTTGCCCGATTAGGCTCAAACCTAAAATACCTAATTACCCCCCGGCCCTGAACACATCTGACTGATATGATGGCAGTTACCTCTATAGTGCCCCCTATAGACTGAAAGAAGAATGTAGTTTTAGGGAATTTTCAGAATTTGGCAAAAATATTCTTCACAAACATCCAGACAAATCAAAAAAGTCAAATACACTCTTCCCATGTTTGTCATGGTTTGGGGGTGGGGCCTCTTAATTGCTCGTTAACAATATTAAACCCCCTAAAACTCACAATGTCTGATTAAGGTGCCCGTTGGTGAGTGTAGCAGACGTTTGGGGCAGACGTATGGGGCAGGCAGATGTATGGGGCAGACGTATGGGGCAGACGTAAGGGGCAGACATATGTGCCAAACGTATGGGGCCGTTTTCGCCAATATACACCTTGCTGTCCGGGACGACAGCACAGGCCTAGTTTAATCTTTTGAGGTTTAGGTTAGGTTTTAGTTCTTCTCTAGCTGTAGGCTCTAGCGATGTGCAACCACACATGGGGGACAGGAGTTTTTTTATTATTATTTGTATTTATTTATTTATTTTTTTAACCAGTTGAAACTAAATCTATGCCATCTGAAGACTTCTGGATAGAGCAACCTATAACAGTCAAATATTTTTTGGACAGTTTTGGCCTAATTACTGCTCTGTGTGGATTGTAAAACCCCTTTATCTCAGCAAATGGCACATTTTATTTGACAATAATCGATTCATCACGATTATTCCAATTTATTCGATTAATCCGATTAATTGTTTCAGCCCTAATCGTATGTAATCTGAACTATGAAAACCTGCCATGCACCAATTTTAGGTTGTCACAATCCATTTATTTAGATATGGAATATAAGGCATTAGTGGTATAATTATTCCCTCTGCCAAGGAGGTAATGTTTTCAGTAGTGTCCGTCTGTCTGTCCTCGAGAGGGGCTGGACCCTCCACTTCTCTGGAGTTGCCCGTGGTGAGATGTGACGGGCTGGTTTGGGCTTGCTTATAGCCCCCCCAGCTCAGCCGCCATGTGTTGGAGTTCATCCCGGTGAACGAGAGGGTCACCTCCCTGTGCCTTCGGGTTGGGAAGAGGGCTCCTGCTATTTGTGCTTATGGGGCGAAATTGGAGTACAGAGTACCTGACTTCTCCCTGAGAAGGGTACTGGATAGTTTCCTGACTGGGGATTCCATTGTTCTACTGGGGGACATCAACGCTCACATGGGCAACAGTTTACAGTGCGAGTGGGGAGCTGTTGACTTCAACTGTGTGCATTGTCGGGCGGTGGAAGGAATACTTCGAGGATCTCTTCAATCCCACCGTCACATCTTCCGTTGATGAAGCAGAGGCTGGGGATTCTGAAGTAGACTTGCCCATCACCCAAGGTGAAGTCAATGAGGTGGCAAGGCATCGGGGCATCCACCCCCGATTCGCCATGAGTACCTCAAGATGTTGTGGGGCTGTCTTGGTTGACACCCCTGCAACATCACGTGGCGGTCGGGGACAGTACCTCTTAGAGTGGCAGACCGTCGTGGTGTTTCCTCTTTTTAAGAAGGGGGACCGGAGAGTGTGTTCCAACTACAGAGGGATCACACTTCTCAGCCTCCCTGAGTCCCTGAGAAGGTCTATTCCAGGGTACTGGCGAGGAGAACTTGGCCGATAGTCAAACCTCGGATGTAGGAGGAACAATGTGGTTTACGTCCCAGTGGACCAGCTCTATACCCTCTGCAGGGTGCTTTAGGGCTCATGGGAGTTTGCCCAACCAGTCCATATGTGCTTTGTGGATCTGGAGAACGCATTCGACCGTGTTCATCGTGGTATTCTGTGGGGGGTGCTCTGGGAGTAAGGAGTCCGGGGCCCCTTGCTAAGGGCTGTCCGGTTCCTGTACAACCGGAGCAGAAGCTTTGTTCACATTGCTGGCAGTAAGTCAGACCTGACTGTGCTGTGGTTTCAGCTCAGCTCTCGATTTGTCAGTCGATCTACGTTCCTATCCTCACCTATGGTCATGAGCTTTGGTTAATGACCGAAATGACAAGATTAGGGTGAGAAGCTCGGTCACTCAGGAGGAGCTCAGAGTAGAGCCGCTGCTCCTTCACATCGAGAGGTGGCAGCTGAGGTGGCTCGGGCATCTTTTTCAGATGCCCCCTGGACGCCTCCCTTGGGATGTCCAACTGGGAGGAAACCCTAGGGATGCGCTGGAGGGATTATATCTCTCGGCTGGCCTGGGAACACATTTGGAGTCCCCCCGGAAGAGCTGGAGGAGAGGGAAGTATGGGAAGCTCTGCCTATACTGCTGCCTCTGCGACCCAGCCCCGGATAAGCGGAAGAAGATGGATGGTCAGGAATGACACAAGGAACAATTGATTCAATTTTGCTGCCTTGGTGGAGATATGCTTTCTCCGAGTTTAAAAAAAAATAATTATCATGTAGGCTTGGTGAACTCTTTTGACAAAGAAAACACCTCTAAACACATTCTGTTTCAAACTGTACTTGCCAAATAAAATGTTTCCCAGCACATCTAAAAATCCACAAACCGTTTACAAATATGTGTAGCCTTGGCCTCAATAGAATGCTGTCACTCTCAGTTCACTTTGAAGCTCTATAAATCTAGGTAGATCCTTTCCCCGTATCAGAGCAGACTGCTGATCTTCACAGTTCACCAAGGCAGTCTGTCAGCAGCTAAAGAATGACACTGATCCCTCTCTGTATTTGAAGGACCCTCGTGTCACACTATTGCTGCGTGTTTGTTGCCCCTCTAATCTCCAAGACAAGCCTGATCTGGATGAAGCGTGCTATTATGTTGCCCGACAAAAGAGGCCAAACAGCAGAGGGGGGAAAGAGAAATTTCACGGGCTATATTTAAACAGAAAATTACATTGGTTTGAAGAGACAGGCATGTAAAAGAAGCTCTTGTGACAAATGGATTCAGGGTGCTACGGAAATGCAAAAATATCATAATTTTATTGAGATAAAGATCACAATTTTGATTTTATCACTAAATGTTTTTTGTCTACTGCTCCATAAAACCTTTTTAACTTCACATTCAATGTACATCCAATCTAATGCTATGTATTTAGTTTTAGTCAGTAAAAATATCCAGAAGATAAATTAATGCACTGTATCACGATTTAACAATCTTCCCAAGTTAGCAGAATGTCATAAATTCATATCACGATTCTATTTTTTTTATCACCATATCGCCAATCAAAAACTACGGAACAGATTTGGATGAAATTTTCAGGGAAGGTTAGCAATGACACAAGGATCTATTGTTTTGATTTTGTTTTGATTTTGCTGAGTGCTTTCTAGTTTTAATACATTGTGAATTAATCACACAATCATCACACTAACATATTCATACATGCTCCTGACCACCACAGTCACACAGTCACACTAACACATTCATACATGCTCCTGACCACCACAGTCACACTAATACATTCATACATGCTCCTGACCACCACAGTCACACGGTCACACTAATACATTCATACATGCTCCTGACCACCACAATCACTTCTGCCACACACCTGATGATTAATATATTTGTCATATTTCTCTCTGCCCCTGTCTCTTCAGCACAGTCTCACCTGCACCGCTGCTCTGGTGCTGGATCGGCTCTCCCACCGGGTGTCAGCGCTCGCATGTGCCTCAGAAGCGGACCCTGCCCCGGCTCAAGTCCCCGCGGAGGAGAGGGAGCCCGCTGTGGACGAGGGCTCACTCCAGACGCCTCCCAATTAGGACAAAGTGCATTTGGTCTATCTGTGTGAGTCAGGCAGCACACGGGCCTTATAAAAACTGTCCGACGAGAAGGATTCGATTAGTTTAATTATGTGTTAGGATAAAAGACACTGGTTAGAATATAAAACCACACGTGCCATATAAAACAACTCAAAAGCCGTGATCTCATGCCGGGGTAGTAAACATAACTCATGAAAGAGCTCATTAGGCTAATAAATGCACTGACAAATGAAAAATCTTCACCTGTAATGAGGGGTATGCTCACTGGGATTTGTGTAATTATAAAATAGTGTACAGTGATTTGCAGATAATAAATAACAGTTTGGGTCTAGAGGTTGTTGCTGCTGCTGGCTGCTGGAGTGTGGCTATACAAATTGAGAGTTCATTCCTTATCACCAGAGCAAATCACATGGAAATAAAATGTTCTATAAATGTACTCTGGTTTTTGTGAACACAGTGTTTGGCCATTTTAAAAATATTCTCCAAAGAGGAAGATATACGGTGTATATAGGAATAAACAGGTGAAAAAAAATCATTAAACAAATCTAATGTCAAGAAAAGTTATAACAACAATTGCAAAGTCTTACAATTTAAGTTCAGGAAAAGCTGGGGGGGGACAGTTCTCGGTTCTCGTTTAGCTGCTCAGGCATGACACGAGGTTGGTCTGTTCTCGTGCTGGCCTCGTCTTTTGGCCGGTCAGTGGCACTGTAGTCCTCTGCGCTGCTCTCAAACTATATTTCTGCCCCTCTGGAACTACAAAGGCAACAATAACAACAGCTGCACTTATCAGACTGGGGACTGGAGAACATGGCGTAAGGATGACTTGAGCAAATCTTTGCCAGTTTGCCGCGTCTGAAGCTGTTTTGCACTTGTTTCATGGCCAAACATCTCCCAGCTTGTTGTTCCGCTTCATTTTTGCGCGTCAACAATAAGGAGCATGCTGTTGGAACGACGGCGAGCGCGTTAGAAGGAGCGCCTTTCACTCAATGGGCTTTTTATATTTAGCTCTGTGAGGGACGAGGAGCAGCGGAAAGAAGAGACCCAGAGACCGGTGTTGTCTGGCATTTTGATTCCTTGGAGACCGTCTTGAGAGCGAAACGAATCCCCCAAAACTTGTCGTTGGCTTCGCGGTGCGCGTTATCAGGCTATGTGGTGCTGAGGGCGCTGTGTGTGTGCGTGTCTGTGTTTGTGTTTGAGGGGAAATAGCGCATTTTTTATTTCGAGCTTGGCGCTTGGAAAGATGATGATGGCCGGTGGTGGCGGAGCAGCCGTGGACCATAACGGAATATACTCCAACCCGAACCTCCACAGCCTGCAGCAGCCGCCGCACATGGAGACGGACAACGCGGACTCCCGCAAACGGCCGCTGGAAACTCCGGGTGAGGAGGCCGGCTGTACCAAACGTACCAACACTGGAGGTAAGAGAACACAAGTAGGCTACCACAGGCTCCTCCACAGCAAGTCATTTCATGGCTCCTCTTTTTGCACATGGGCGCGTAAAATCTAACCACAGCTTTCCACTTTATGTAAAAGAATCCATTTGTAGGATAAAAGCAGGTTTGGGGTTGTATATGGGGCTGTAACGTGCTGCACCTGTGCTCCACAAAACTGGCATGGTTTATAAGGCTCTTACTTCATCCTCATGCATCAGCATCTGTCTGAGACGGGTCTGCTTTGAATTGAGCTTCACAGTGCTCCACATCTGGAGAGACTATTTAATCATATCCCTCATTTAGTGTTTGCGTAGCAACAATAATGTTGGGAATAATTAAAATATTCCTCCTACAATAGTGATAGTCTCCTATTTGACAAGCTCGGGCAAAGGGTTCCTCACTCACATGGAGGCCAGAGATAGTTCACAACAGGGTAAATAGGAAACACATGGCAGAAAGTGCAGTCCCTAACATAATGAGATAAGTGCAGCAAACCTTTTGGCTCCTCTGGTTTGGGTCCACTCGGCTGGTAGAGAACAAAACAATGAATCACCCTCATTGTGTGCCTGTGAAACATCCACTTGGCTCTACAGCCCTACAATGGCCTAAACTCCTATTGTCTGACAGAGTCGGCATGGGCTGGCCTGACTCAAATGTTTCTGGTGTAATACTGAAAAACTGAGTCCACTTAATAACGACCTGAAGTTAGTGTCTGTGCTATCATAACCTTTCACTTGGACATTGACACGTCTTTCCGGTTCAGGACGAGGGTCTCTTGTAAAATCTGAAACTGGTGCAGAGCTGCCAACTAATGCTATTTGTGTACGAATGTGGAGGGAAAGCAAACAGGTGAAAATTATATAGCCCAAAGCACTTCTGCACTCATCACCACTAGTATTATTTATAGTTTACTATATCGCATCTGTTTAGTATGTAATGTCATCCCAGGCCTTTAACATCTTTTCAATCACTCAAGCTCACATTAAAAATTGAGTTTACGACAGAATGGGTAGCATATTTTTGCAATTACCCTAAATTACGGCTCTCTGTTGTAAGCACTAGTTATTCTATTAGGCTTTAGAAATGAAGGTTACATCTTCTATCAGACCACAAAGGAAGGGGAAGACTAAATATTGTGACATTAAGACTGAATTCATACAATTACAGGCCACCATCTTTTATCACAACAATGCCACCCAATTTAAGCAACTTTATTTTACCGTAATTTCAAGCTTGGGAAAGCTAAATGGCAGTGGCCTGTCAGATAGTGAGGAAGAGGAGCACACATGCTGTCAGCAGAGCAGATGATGGCTGAATCACCAGTCACATCTTATTTCAGTGTCTGATTGTAATGCACTGCGGCTCACGGGGACCACTTATTAACAACCTAATGTTAATTGCCTATCCGTGGAGAGTTCGCCGTCTCCTCGCCATATGCTGTAGCAGTTTGCTTTGTCTGCCTCTGTAGCCACACAGTCCTGCCTTAACAGTGATAGCAGCATTACATCCATTTTCTGAGAGGGTGCTGCATCTTTGCCGCACCCCACAAATGTAATTTTGGAAAAGCACAGATAAAGCCCCTTCGTGCCACCAGACGCAGATTCAAAGAAAATGCAGCCTCCGTATGCCCATTAGTACCTCGATAAAAAACTGGAATGACTAGTCACATGTTGTTCTTTCTTTCAGGAGTATGTTACACTTTCATTCTCTGTACGCACCATTCCAGGTAATACAAACGGCTGAGGGATGTGAAAATTACATTTGGAGAATCCTAATGAATAGTATAAGTTTATAATCCTCTGTGAGAATTCACCCTCATTATACCATACTGTCACTTCTATAATAGTATTACACAGCACCTTTCCACCGGGCTTCCTCTTCATTCAAGGCATCTCTTCATCACAGTCGCATCCAAACTCCAGTCTGGAGATGCATGTTTAATTGTGTTCTGATAAAAAAGATTTGGGAGCAGCAGTGTCCTGCTCTCAAGAGGCTGCAGAGGGAAAGGTGTTCCAGATGGCCCAACATAACCTGATCACTTCATTAGGGCTAATAATCCATATCTCCGAGCTTTATCTCATTATCTCTTAACTGGCTCTTTCTTGTGTGAGACTTACATTTTCGTGGTAAAGGGATATCCCAGAGAATTTTTTAAATGCCTATGTGTGTGCATCTTTAATGCATTCACACACAGACCAAACCAACAAAACAGTTATACAGTTTTATGCTCTGTAACACAGAAACCATGTGGGGTTACGCCTACACAAAGCAGATGTGTTTGAAGTAATATCTCCTCACTATATGTAATGTGTCGTCTGCAAACATTACCTCCTATTTCATATCATGTATTACATATATTACATATAACTTGTCTGACACTAGTGTTAGACAGGCTGATAATCTTCTGCCTTCCCTGTAATCACCACCCCCCTTGACTGTGTCTGATATTGATCACATTATTCCAACCGAACTGATCATTAACATGACTGGCAGTTACAACAAAGAGAAGAAAGCCTGTGTTCTTTCAAAGCTGAGCCCCTCGTTGTGCATTTATAGCTGTGGACAATTCGGCAGCACTGAATGAGGAAAATGACTCTTCTTTTATCACCATTGCCCTTCTCTCCTCAGAAAGAACATCTTTCATTAATTTCTCTTTCTAATTATCCATACTCTGAGCCCATGTTGCTGGCAAGCAAGTGCCATCCAAAAGGTTATGTAGCAGAGGGATTAGGTATGATCTCGTAATGTTGCTAATGGAAAGGTTGGCACAGGAATGTGAGCAGTATTTTTTTTTTAATTTTTTGGTGGGAAGGACACAGGTGCCCTTGCAGAGCGATGTGACGTGAGCGGACTGTGAATTTGCCAGGTGGCAGTGAAAAAGAGAGGGTGATAGAAATAAGACAGACCAAAGCGAGAGAAAGGAGAGATAGACCATGAGAGTCTGCAGGGAGGCTGTCTATAGACCAGCATCTCACACTGAATCAGAATGCTCTGAATTTTCTGGAAGCCGTTCGTTCCAACACTAAATGGGCCACAATTTGAGGTTTTGATTTGAGGATGAAAGTATTCAGGGGTCCACTAGAAAATGAGCCCTTTTTAAGGTTCCCTGGAAAGAGTGATTGATCCGGCGTGGCTAGACTCGGCCGGCGTCCACGCACGGACACTCCACACAAGCAGATTACGCTCGTCCACTCACATAAGATACCTCTCGGTGTTAGATTTATAGGCGTAGTGATTGGCTTCATCACCCCCCTCCACCATTCTGCGGCACTGCCATTTGCAATGGTTGATGAGCCCCTCCGCCCTCTCAAACATGGCCGTCTAAGGCATTGGGGGTGGGGGATTGGAGGAGAGGAAGGTGGGTGGCGTAAGGCACGCCGTCTCCGATCACTCCTCCTCCACCTCCTTCATCATCTGTGCATGTTATCCATACACCTCTTCAAACACTGTTGAAGGTCACTTTACAGGCGCCCCATTCAGCGCCCAAGCCCGCTCTCCGGGCCACTTCACCTTTGTCACTTTCTACTAAAACACTGAGTGAATGGGCTGCCATACTTTATAGTGCTGCGTCAAAAGAGGCGGGGTAGGGAAGAAAATTCAATTTTTTGGGACCAGCATAAGGGGGTGGGGACATGACGTGCTGTGGGGGGGCGGCCGGCGATTGGCCGATGGAGGTGTCAGTCCTGCGTGCTACTGCAGACGGACAGGCCACTCGATGAATATGGATGAGAGCAGTGAAAAGGGTGATGCGGCAGGGAAGACCCCCCCCTTCAAACCGATGCAGGCTCGAACAATGCGTGCCGTCTTTCACTGAAAACACTGAGAGCCTGCATTAGCATTTTCTCAGACAATTGAGGCTCTGGCCAGCTGCAGGCATGGCTCGGATGCTGCGGTGAAATCTATTTTACCGCACTCACTGATGAATTAGACCTCGGTGAAAAAGGTCGACTGGCCGCATTCCTTAGCACTACCGTTGCACCTATGCCTAGCCTAATGTTAAGATCCCCTTTAGAGATTGTGCCCCGGCATTGATGGCGATCTGACAGAGGACTTGAGCAGCAGCAGATCTCAGAATGGGTAAGCGTCCAACTCTTTTTGTGTGACTTGTTGAGTTTGTCTTTCACGTACGTACCATTTCATAGTCGCGGAGCTCATTGACCATTGTTACTCATTTTAGTTGTAGCGTCCTTGCTGGCTGACAGCAGCAGGTTAGTCCATTGAAATGCAGAATGGGTAGTGGAAAGGAGGGAGGACGGTCACAAGGCATTTCCTCCTGACCCACCCCCCTTCAGTGACTTAACTAAACACATTTGGCTCAGTGTCCATGTCTCTCCTCCAAGCCATCCTTCCAGTGTTGGAAGCCGGGGTTTGAACTGACACCCCACTGGCTCACATTCCCAGTGTGCCCCACTGCTCCCGTTCCCTGGCGGATTGCAGCAACAGATTGCCATGTTTACTCTACCACATGATGCCATTAAAACCTGTTACTGTGATCTCAGACACTAGGACAGAATTAATTATTGACTAATGACAGCAAATGTGGCTTTTAGGGCGATAGAGGAGTCTTGGTGGTTCCTCCCCTGCTGGCCCTACTCTGGTTCAAGACCAGCACAAAGTTACGCAGTGGATTTGGGCTTGTCTGTCAACAACAGGTCTTTAGACATTTGCAGTCAGTTTTATACTAAAATCTTCTATGGCTCCTATGACTTTATATATGTTGCGATTGTAGCCAGCGCTTAAAAGCTTTAGAAGGACTGTCAGTCATGAATGATCTTTATTTTCCCACCAAGGTCATTTTATTGTTATCCGCTGAGAGGAAAACAGAGGGGACTGCAACAACAGACAGAAATCCAAGAGTCAGTCGAGATGTGAAGAATCATAAAGCCGTTTATGTGGTGCCTGTGTTACTATCATCCCACATTTGGTTTCTTAATGCGACGCCATTAAAATTACATTCACATTAAAAAATAATTCAAGTGTATCTGATATTGTTGAAGTCATGTCTTGTCATGTCTTCGTTTGTTTTTTGGGACTTGAGATGGTCTCGAACAACCATTGTCAATAATTTATAATGACGTTAACAAACATGTCATTGCGTGTATATTTGTCAGAGCCATTGGTTCTGGAGCACCAGCCTATGTCTGAATGGAACATGAGAGGCATATTAATGCAATAAGCAGAAGATCTAACATGTAGGCTGTGAAATTCCTTCATGTCACAGTGCCATATCCATTCCCATCTGAGTCTAATGAATGCATCACTCGGGCAACAGGTTGGTTCTCATGCTGGGTCGATCCACCTCTATCTTATTTTGCTGCTTATCATGCTGGACATGTCTCTATGCATAGCGCCTTATACCAAGCATAGGATGTGCAGTCGTAGTAAGGCAACCTGTGATTAGTGGCTACAGAGGGACATTCTATGCGTTACAAGAACTCACAATCGTATCATACCGGGACGTCCACTGCATTTTTACATCTCTGCTCGCAGGAGTGACGTCACCCTTGAGGCAGCTGAGAAGGATCCGGACAGTGACGTCATTGCATCGATATCAGAATGCAGAGCAAGAATATTTCAGTGCATCGGTACAGGCACCTGTTTACCCGAATGTTCCCAAGATGCAATTTTTGGTAATTCAGTGGGGAATCACAGCAGCTCCTCCGACTATAAATACAACATCTTCACTTTACTCCTGTCAGACACAAGTTCCTTAATGATAATCAGGTCAACAATGTCCAAGCTCCCTATGTGGCTGATTGTTTTATATGTAGATTGAGGCACTTAATTTGATAAGGTGTATTCTCGGGCCTCGGATCCTGATTAATTCTTGATTAACTATAACAAACTTTGCTCCACTCTACTGAAGATGCTTCAAAATGATGAACTGTCAGTCAGAGCACTACAAGCCAATGTAAGCCACCCGAGCCTTTCCCAAAACGGAGGAGATTTAGACCATCTTGGCAGTGTACCACTTATACAAATCTGTGGGATTGGTTCCCATATGCTCTCCACACTTCTCCTCATTATCAGGGATCACTCTGCATCTGCATTCAGTGACTTCACATACTGTCATTTAGTGCTAATATTTTTATATGAGCCACAGTTATTTATCTTAAATAGGGGACACTGGACCAGGTCGCTGTATTTAGACAGAGGTGGTGAAAACTCCTTGAAAACAGTTAAAATTAGACCAAGCCGGAAAGGAGGTCATCATTTACTCTACTAAAATCTGGGCCAGGACAACGAATATGTCACTGATCGGCCATAAAACATGAATGCACCGACTGCAACAAAGAGACATAGTCCTCTTTAATATAGATTCTCAATTATAGTGGGTTTAAGCTTTCTGTACACGTAACAAAGTTATGTGTATTGCCATTGTGAATCTGTGCTTGTTCAGGGCATGTGAGCGGGAGGGGGTGTGAATAGTATGGTGTATATGATGGTGTGCAGAGCCTCTATATAAGATGTAACTCTTTCCCACTTTGTGTGTCTGTCCCCCAGAGGAGGGTGAGTACTTCCTGAAGGTGCTGATCCCCAGCTATGCAGCCGGCTCTATAATTGGCAAGGGCGGCCAGACCATCGTACAACTGCAGAAAGAGACGGGTGCCACCATTAAGCTGTCCAAATCCAAAGACTTCTACCCAGGTGAGAGTTGATGCCGAGCCGTAATTAAAATGGAGCATAAATCAGGCTATATGTGGGGCGTTGTCTGACTCGTCATAGAGGGAGACTGATGCCATGGTGCAACGCAGCATTTCACTTTTCTTCACAGTTTGTTCCTGTGAATAATTATCCATTTTCATCACACAGCAATAATAATAAACTGTCCAAACTTCATTATCCTTATGTCCTTGAGCGAGAGACGAGCATGTACTTCAGTATCTGCTGGTAGCACTGTCAGTCGCAGGCTTTCACTTTATTGCTTGTTGTGTACTTGCTTACACTGCAATCACCGCTGCATATGTTCTTTAGAGCTTTTTTTAATTGTCCGGCTTCCATTTTATAGCTGCAGAGAGAGCGTGTAGAAATGCACACCAAAAGCACTATGTATCAGCAGAGAAGGGTGCCCGCGCAGTTCAGTGACCCCTATCACATGGAGGTCAGAGCCGGAGCGCCTTATCCCGAGAACACAAATGGCCAGAGTCGCAGTAGCGTCTGGCTGTTTGTCCTTCATGCCTCAGAGGAGGCTTCAACCTGCTGCAAAAAACAGGTGCTCAGCTTCTTGTCCCTTATTAGGTCCAGATGTTTTGTGTGATAACTGATGGAGCCAATATTCACTACGTCTACGTTTACTTTATTCACAACATCAGCAGTTACAGAAGTGTAATTGACCTGTGCGTATGGAAAAGCTAAGTGAATAATTTAAAAATGCCTCCATATATCATTCAGCTGGTCTAGACAGTTATACCTATTCTCTTCACAGACGCCCTTGAAAAAAGGACCTGGAAACACATCCCACAGATTTCTACTGTATCAATCCTGACTTTTTTTTTAAACAATTGACTATTTAAATGTTCTTGCTCTTCATCCTGTGGGTTAGTTCAAATGTAGTTTCTATTTTTTCTATTGTTAAATTGAAAACAATGCCCAGTTTTGCATGGCTTAAGAAGTGTGTGTGGAGTGTGACTCAAAACCTACATTGCTTCCTGCTAGATTAATACCTTACAAAAGTGAACGTAAAAGTGCAATGCCAATGCACAGAATGACTCGGGTTGTATCTTCCTAAAAGCATTAGCTCAGAAAAAGGCTTTTTATTTCACTGTTTTTATTCTTTACTTCTTTTATAATCAAATAAATTAATTCCCCAGCCCTGCTAGGCAGGTAAGAACTGTAATATCCACATTAAATAACTGCTTGTATAGCAATATGACATTTCAAATCAATAATAGACCATTACAAATAGAAGCCACTTTAATCTTGTATCATCTATTTTATGACATGGTAGATTTACATTAGAGCTGTACAGTTTCATATACAATAACTGTTAAATGTGATGCTTTCAACAGACAACAGACAGTAAAAGTTTCATTCAATCTTAGGATAAAACTGAGGCTGTATCAGAATGACACAAATGAAATGAGTCTAAAACCGGATTGGGCCAGGTCAACATTTCCTGAATTAGAAATACATCTAAATGATTTCATAAAAATAGTTTACAAAAATAGTTTTAAACTATTATAAACTAATACAACTACAGACAGTTTAACCATTTATATATATATATATATATATATATATATATATATATATATATATATATAGATATAGATATACACACACAGTATAATTCTGACTGCAGATAGAATTCACTCAGTTTT
>JAVQKC010040992.1:0-12152 GCA_036025475.1 Philypnodon macrostomus
TGGACAGTGGAATAATCAACTCTAATGCACCCATGAGAGAAAATGTGAAATTAAATGAAAAACCACATTGGTTCTAGTACCACTAGTGGGCAGTACCCTACATGCGTGGCTTCTATTGCCCTATAACCTAATTGACTTTGTCTTCTTAGGTATACTGTTGTTGGACTACTCATGCAGGAAAAACATCTTCTAAAATGATTGTGTTATGGTAAATACAAACTTACCCTGACCAAATGTTGTCATCCAACCTTGGTGTAGATCCTAAATTTCAATTTTACTTTCATTTTACACGCACATTATGACATTATCAACATGCAAAGGATGCACAGTTGCAAAGGTTATTTCTGTCAGTTAGGTAGTGCAATTAAAATGCCATCTGTCCTGGTTAAACTGCCCCTGACAGACTAATCACTCCCCAGATATAGGGCGGAAGGGGGATTATGTAACAGCGAATGAATAATAATAAAAAATATCCATAAGCCCTAAGCTGTTGTGACTGGTTACAGTTTGATTTAGTGTTGTGGACATAGGAAATGAGTTTTCTCTTATCATTTTGTACGGCTCTTTTATGTCCTCTCAGAGATAGACTTTTTCCTGCTCTGTTCCCAGAATCACCGTCCCTTTTTTACACAAGCCAAGTCAATCGCTGCTTTTCTCTGATGGCACTCTGCCATAAGCCGCAAGCACTCTTGATTAAGAGAGAGAGAGTCTATTGATTTTCTGCAGTTGGCCGATCCCAGGTGAGCATATAGATGAATAAACTGGCAGAAATATCAGAAATAGGTTATACCGCAAGGACATCCATTTTCACACTTTTTAAGTCTCAGGCTCTCACTGTTTCCTTTGGAGACTTCAGAGGTTGTAGCTAGTAGCTGGGTTTTAGTGATATGAGGACAATTATTACTCCTATTAGCGTTTCTCTCTTGATATCACATACCTCTGTCACGACACAGATGAGACCTTTAACTCACTGTGCTATGTCCACTACACTACTGTCCCCTTGTGACTTATATTAATGTTTATCTCATAATTACCAATACTGATCTTTTTCCTTGTCCTATTTCTGACAGTTGCAATACACTTATTCTGCTAACACACTAACATGCCAACTGACAGGCTGCAGTGTTTCAGGAGGTAGAGCGGGGTGCCCAAAAATGAGAGGGTTGACTGTTTGATCCACACTCCAATTAATACTGCTGCTGTGTCCTTGGGTAAGATAAATGTGATTCTGATTAATTAATAACCAAACATATTTCACATTGATCCTGTGAATGTGTATGCGTTTTTACATGTTGCTTTGCTGAAACAACAGGATATGATAACTTACTACAGTATTGGCAGGATCCATTCCAGATAGACAGTGCTGTTTGATTCAGTACCTGTGTTTGTATCCACAGCATGCTGGTATAAGCCAGTGCCTTGGGCGCGTTAGTGATGCTCAGTCACAAGAGCAGTAGTCATGGGGCCTGCTGCATGGCTGAATAATCACAAGTGTGTTCTCTCTGGCCCAGTGTGCTGGCCTCTCATTGAGACCATGAGCTCTCAATTATCCAGAGCAGACACATGATCTGTGCTGATCTCTGAGGAGCTCCAGTCACTGCATTATGATTCACTCACCACTCTATGGGACAATAACATGCACTATACACACAATCAATTGATGTAATACAATACAGTAGTATTTTGGCTGTAGTAAATGACTGTAAGATTATTGATTGATAGCATCTTAAAGAATGTCATATATAAGGACACCAACTGTCACAAGTGATTCAGCACAAAGGGAACGATAACCTCACAAAATCAAGATTGGTATGTGCAGCATTCAGAGTTCTACCCATTTTTAATCTGAGATAGTTCCTGTTTAAAGAGATTGCAAAAAGGAGGGACTTTTTGGAGGTTATTGGATAAGGGCCAATGAATGACAGCCCCCAACCACATATATCTAGGATAGCAAAACAGTAATTGGCCTATAGCAGCAAAAAATTGGGTTTTGTGGCTTTGCTATGCTTTGCTATGCTTCTAACAAGCATTATGTTTAAGGAAAGTACCTAAAAATTGACAATTAAGACATTGTTAGGAGCTGTGACGCCTACGGTGTTAAAAGATGGAAGTCAAACTGGTCATTAGTCTGCTGGACAGTAGTACTTAGCATTTCTCTGATAAAAAAATGCATTTCCTTAAAAGCAGGTGTTGCAGAATCATGCTTTTTTTTTAAGACTCAGAGAGACGTGCACCCAGAGGCAAAGTGGTTCCTGTCACTTCCAAATACCTGTGCACAGAGAACCACGAATCCGTCAGGAGTGAGTTTCTGATTTGGACTGATGTGGATCTCAAGCTCTTTTCAAACAACCGTTCGCACAGTTTAGAAGCTCTCAGATCACACAAGCACGTAAAGATAATTTATTGAAGAGATCAAACCCATCAATGCCAATTCATACAGCGACAGCATGTGTGCCTCGAGGCTCCTCAGGTAATAACAAGGTTTTTTGCATGTCAACACCAAGGGCCAACATACATTCTGAAGCTTCACATGATTATGAAATGCATTTTTCATCACTCAGCAGGCTGCTTTTTCCAATGCTGGTGATAATTATAAAGAGTATTACATACAGGTGGCACATGTTATTAGGAGGCACTGTAAAACAAAACGCAGGAGAGGTGGGAGGCCAAAAGCCTTCTGCATCTTTTTAAGTGTGGGTGATAAAACATAGTCACCACCTCTTGAAGAAGTTGGAGCCAATGGGAAGTCCTCAAAGAAACTTTTATGTGGCTACAGAAAATGCTTGAGCGCCCCGTTGTCCGCTCCTCTCAGTCAGTCCTCATCATGCGCAGGTAGGACTAGCTTCAGGGGTGACTTGTTCTACTTCTGCATCTCGTCCTTTTGAGTGTGTCCCATCACGGAGGAACTGAAACATGGCCTTCCACTGCTTTCATCTGACCAGGTAACTCACGTCTTTCCGAGAGTATAGAGGATTTGGGATTTCAGGACAGGTGCACCAACATTATGGATAGTAAAGACGCGGAACAAGTGCCAGGTAGTCTTAGGTAGTCAAAATGTACACAAGTATTGTTATTTCAAAACTAATATTACTCAAAAGTAGGCATTAAAGTTATAATAAAAATATTGGGTGGAAAAAGGAATCAGTAACTGTGTCAACCTAACTACTCTAATTTATAGAATGATAAAATAAGATTTTTTTTTATAAATTAATGTTCTAGTGATTCCAAATTCCAATCGACAGAAAAACTCAAATAAGACATCTTTAAAGGCTTGCAAATGCATTTCCAAATCTGTGCACCCTTTCACAACATAAAGTAATACTCATGTAACATATTTGGTAGTTGTAAAAAAGTATATTATTTGCACTATTTTTACTTCAAAATGAGTAGAAGTAAAAGTATGGTGCCTTTCTTTGATATTGATAGCAATTTATTCAAAAACCCACGTAAATGTAAAGTACATTTAAGTATATTTAACTTATTCTTGTATTGACTCTTAGCAATAAAGTGTGAGGCCCGCCAAGGCAAAAAAACTAAAAGTAATCGTTATACCAGTCAATGAGGACTGTAGTAAAATGGCCTAGATTGCCTGTTAGGGTTACCATCACTGTCACTTAAATAAATAAAAACATAATTTCCACTGTAGCACATACAGATTCCCTTTTTTTAGAAACTGCAGAGTATCACGGGTTGTAAGAGGGATACAAACCATTCTGTGTATGCTGCATTTTGGAAATCCTTTTAAATGATGATGAATTTCAGGAATCAGTGCAGATGATATGCCATGCCTACATTTACCTGACTGATTTATTACAAGGCAGTGGAAAGTTACTGAAATGTTCTGTTTCTATTATAATTAGTAAGTAGGCTGTTTGTTTTTGAACTTTGACAACATTAATAATAGTATTCACACTTGACTTTTTTTTACAGTAAAGAGATATTATGCTATGTCAGGCAGCACTTTAGGAGGTCTATCATTTGCAGCTCATATTATGACATCAAGGTCGCGTTTAACTTTTGGTATAGTAAAGTAGTGTTTGTTTGTCTACATTTGTCATGGATTTTTAAAAAGTGACATAGTGACTAGAAAATATTGGTAATGGGTGATATTCCATCCATTTTATGTTAAGCATGAGCAGAGGTGGTAGTACTCAGTTACATTTACATGAGTAACTTTTTAAATAAATTATACTCCATAGAGTAATAGCTTTACTTTTACTTGAGTAATAATATTTTTAAGTAACTGTACTCTTACTTGAGTAAAATCTTAAGTAAGAGTACTTTTACCCACCTCTTTAGGTAGGTCAATAGCTTTATGTGAAAAATGTGATGTGGAAATTTTGTTCCTTGTGCCTTAATTTTTGAAAATATTGTAACGTTTTGAATTCATCTTTTGAAAATATCAAAATCTGTTTATTATCTTTTTATTATTTTGCAAGATTAAAACAAAATTAAACAAATAATCTGACATTACGCTCAAACAGTTACTCAGGACTTGAGCAGTTTTTTCACTCAGTACATTTCTACTCCTACTTGAGTAATTATGTGAATAAGTTACTTTTACTTGAGAAACATTATTTTGAAGTAACGGTACTCTTACTTGAGTAAAACTATTGGCTACTCTACCCACATCTTAGCATGTGAGCATTTATTGGTTTAGATATATAGAGAGAAATTACTTTAATCCTTCTTTAGTCAAGAGATAGATCTTTGGAAAACAATAATTCTATAAAAAACAGCACTGGAGTGCCACAAGGTTCTGTTCCTGCTCCAATCAAATTGATTGTATGTTGTACAACACATGTTATTAATGTATATAAAAAAAATCACAAATAAAAAATATAGCTAACTAAATTAATAAATCTAGCAAACCTGTCTATGGCTCCATTGTTGTTAAAAACAGCTTATAATGGAAAAGATACATTACAATTAAACAAGACTTAAACGTAGTTTTCTTAACATAAACAAGTACTTTTCTAGTTATAGTTGAGCAATAAATGATGTGTATTTATTACTGCAATGCCATAATAATATTTAAAAATTGCTTACACCAATTATTTGGTCCATTACTGATTCCTTGTGGCTAAAGTGAGTATGGTTAGATATTGGCATAGGAACTCTTTAAAAAATCAGATTCCTCACCAAAAATCTAATATTTCTTCCTTGGAAAAAGTCATTCTTATCTAACTCTAACATTGTAATAGTGCTTGTGATGTCTAAATAACTTTGAACAAACATTACCTTGCCAACCATCAAGTCGTTGACCCTCTGCTCATCTTTACTTTGTGGTGGCGTCAATCACTGCTGAGGATGGGTTGACAGCTTGTCCCCTTAGGGCTCTGAAAAGGCCTCTTAACATGAAGGGCATAATGTTAGAGGCTTGCATGTCCACCAGAGAGACCCTCCTGATGCAGCAATTAATCATTTCTGTCTTTCACTCTGTACTTTCAAAAAGACTAGCTCTGAAAGGCTGCACACATTTATCACATAACATTTGCTTGGAAAACAGACTTTATTATCACTCAAGGTAATAATGGGCTGTGGGCGGGAAACAGGTTAGCATACACAAAAATACGGTATTGTACATTGTTAAATTTGTTATGCTTAAAAAACATTGAAAAACACTGATTGCCTTATAAATATGGCTTGGACCCATGTTACTCAAAGTCATATTTTTCTGAACTTTTGATGTATAGTCAACCAGGACTAGAGGCGATGCCAGCAAATTTGGCCCTAGGTGATACAATCAGGTCACTGGCCAATTAGTTGCAGGGCTGACAACCATTGTTGCCTTGTTTATGAGTGTTCTCTTTGTAAGCTAACTAGCACAGTGTCACTTAATGGCCTATGACTTTGAAAACTGTTTAAGCTAACACCTAGTTTTAACCTGTAGTCAAGTTTATTGTTTATACAAGCTTCCTACATAGAAAAGCACATCATTTATCCAAACTATAGACTTGACTTGGGCTAAAAACTTAATGCCAATAAACTTACAGCTTTCTATGATCTTTTTGACAATTGACATAATTAAATCAATGCCTGAAAAGTAGTGTTTCTGATTTTATTGTTAAAATAATCTAGTTTTGTGGTTATAAAAATTTCAGATCTGGTGAAAGTGGTTGAGAAAACAAAATGACAGCGTGACAGCGTGACCATATACACCTTGCTGTCGGGTGTATATTGGCAAAATGGCCCTATACATCTGCCACAACTGCTATGTCACCAAGTAGGCACCTTAATCAGACATTGTGGGATTTTTACAGATTTTTATATTGTTATCAAGCAATTAAGAGGCCCCGCCCTCAAACCATGACAAACATGGGAAGGGTCTATTTGACTTTTTGATTTGTCTGGATGTTTGTGAAGAATGTTTTTGCCAAATTTGGCAAATGTAAAATTACATTCAGTCTATAGGGGGCACTATTGAGGTAAGAGCTAGCAAAAAACATTTGAGGTATTGCACAGAATTAGGCCGTTAATTAATTAATTAATTACATAATTAATATTCATTGTAGAATTACCTAAATCAATCCAGTTCATCATCTTTATAATATGAGTGTAAAACGTGAAACTGCAATCTTGGCAATTTTGTTTTTGAATTATTGCGTTCACACATAGGATCTGCAGGTGCAGACCATAGGACCTGATTCCATAATATCGATGTTTCACCGATATAATGAATTTCTGATGTCTCCATTTTGCCACTCTCCCAGCAAAAAAACACAAATGCACACAAATACTTGCTGAGCTCTCATGAAAAAAATTGTTTGTCTTATCAGCATGACTTTTAAGCAGCATTAACTACAACTGTGTACACTTTCAGTGATTTTAGATTATCTTCCCAAATAGGTCACCAGAAAATAATGTGTCATCCCTGTCATGCTGCATTGATTTTATCACAGTGAGACTGACCGTGTTTATATTTTTCATTCCCGTACAGAAAATTGCCATGGCATCACCAGTCGTGGTCCTGGATTGTGTGTATGGCCCTGCTGTCTCTCATCCTCTCTCCAGCTCTTGGACGTAAGTTAATTGTGAATTTTAAAATCAAGTTTCCTGTACTGAGCCCTGTGTAAACCCAGCCTTCATTGCAAAAATATGTATTCTTTAAACACACATGTTATCAGGAGCTTGTTCACGTTGACCCTGCATATTGACTGTTACTAGGTTATTTATAACAAACCAGGAGACGGAAGAAGAAGTAACAGCTAACCCATACCGTGCTTGTATGCAGTGGTGGAAAATTTAATTACATTTTTAACTAAATTTTTCTCAAAAGTAATAGTATTTAAAAGTGAATGAATGTTTACTTAATTTTTACAACACTTACCACTAGGGCTGGGCAACTCAGAGTACCTCACAATTTGATACGCTACAGCACTGTTTTTAAAGGAATAAATATATTTGTTTTTTTATCTCTTTTTCAGTTAATGATTTTCTTTTTTTATGAATTACAGTTAATTTAATAAATACAACAGTGAATTCTTCAACTGTATCTGACAAACAAGTTGACTTTCTCAAATTAAGCTACACAATTTAAGTACTGCCAGATTTTGTTTTTGTGAAATCTACAAAATAATATTAATTCCGATATATCGATACAGGGTTTTGCCTTATCGATATAGTATCACCCATATTTACCACTATCTCAAGTGGACTGTTTTGACCATGGACACAACAGCGGGATGAATTGTGTAGAGGTAGAACTGCCAACCTGGGTAGGGGGCAACAACCTGCTCTACTTTCTGAGCCACTGGCATCCCAACATCAAAATAATTCTGCCCTACTAAAACACTATAAATAAACTATAGCTTTTGTTTGGGTTATAAATCCAATGTGCTCATCCATTATGCCCAGATACCTGTACAAAGGCCTTTGCGCCTGGCTGTCACACACACGTGCAGCTGCATGTGACATCTTAATTGTGGTTGCTCCCTCGTTCATTGCACTAATGACTGGCGTTCAATGTGTAATGCTGTGGCAGGCAGTAACTTTTAACAACTTGGGGCCTGCGTGCACAGTCAGATAAGTGTTTAGTGGTAGCATTATAAATACCGTCTCACCATTCTCTCTCATTTCTCAGCACTACTGTGGGATTTAAGAAGGGCTTCCAGATGTGTTCAGTGTATACGAGCTGACTCAGGGGACTGTGTGGGGAGCCCCTCTGGCTGTCCCAAGGCCTGTTTGATGAGAGTTTCACCAGGCTTTTCTTATTTAGCTCCAGAGTGGCCATGTCAAGTGTGTGTGACCTCTTCTGACGCAGTATGGAATCAGTTTGCACCAGCTTGTATTGCTCAGACAGAGATGCAACACTGCCTTTTTGTCTTACCTCTCAGTATAAGCTCTTTATTAAGTGCTAAATTGCTGCCATTAAGTCCAGATATGGACCAAACAGCTGGTTTGGCAAAAAGTGGTGAACTCGGTCTGCACTAGTGTAAAAGCAATATTTCAAACTTTTGTACCAAATCCAAGAAGTGACAGATGTCTAGAGATGCAAAGAAGGGTAAACGTAAGAGAAGACTGAAGAAGATCTCAAGATGGTTAAAATAAAACTCACGAGTTAATGATGCTTTATCTTCCGCTTCAGTGCATTATTCTTTCACTCCATGGTCACAGACTGGTGGTGGTAAGATGCCTCAGTACCCACAGCTGCCTTGGGACAGATGACTAAACAACTTAATTACACCAATTTATAGACAAGGTGGGTGAAGGGCAGGATGAACTTGGCAGAGTTCAAAATCTTCAACCTGCTGGTTAGTAGACAACCTGCTGGTTAGGAGACAACCTGCTAGTTAGGAGACAACATTCTGGTTAGTAGACATCATTCTGGTTAGTAGACAACCTGCTGGTTAGTAGACAACATTCTGGTTAGTAGACAACCTGCTGGTTAGTAGACAACCTGCTGGTTAGTAGACAAACTGTTCAGCTACTGCTGCCCCTAAACATGGCCTCATCTTCACAGTGTTCCAAGTATAGATAACACATTAAGTGTATCAGCTGCTACATTGACCCTCTGAAGGGTTTCTCATTCAGATGACTTATGGCCTCTGCTTTATTAGTCTGGAGCCATGCAACAGTAGGCACTGGATTAAGATGCATTACACTTCCATCAGTGTTGACATATTCAGATCAGGGGAGCGATAGGCATCTGTTATGAACTTCCTGATTGATCTTTGGACAGTAAAATGTATTACAGCACAGAGTGATGCTAATTCTTTGACTTTAAAGAACTTGTTTTTTAATGTTGCTGGCTTCTATAATACAACCAAGAAAGTAAAATGGTCCATTTACTTCAGCCTGATCTAATAAAAGCACTGTTTTATTTATTGCATTATTTCTGTCTTATCAGAACTAGACCTGAACCGACTGGATGGCGATACCGTCTGTCCACCAATTAGAAGTGGACAAGATGACCTTCCAGGTAAAACACACCTTTCTTCACAGATGACGATGATACATTTTCCCTTATAACACAGTCGATTGTTGTAGTATACCAGCGCTGCACAATATGAGAAGAAACATTTAAAACCATGAGGAAAAATCACAATATCATCATTTCATGCAAGTTCTGTTAAGCTGAAATAGGTCCTTATATTTACTAGGTAAAATTGCTTCAAATTAAAACTTAATACTAAACCAGGACTAAATTAGTTTTTTATATACAGTACTTAGTAACACCTTTTAATTCAAGGCTCTAAAAGGAAAGATATTTTAACAGTGTAAATCTAGCATGTCAGATTAAGAACAATAATTTGAAAACATATTGACTTATATTTATTGTGTATATTGTGATATATTTAGATTTTTCTGATATATATATAATAACAATTACAATATATTGTGCAGCCCTAGTAAGGATTATATTCCTCTGACATTGTTCTTCGTCGCGGTGTCAACATTGACATTAAATCATTAAAGTTGCAGTACCTGATTTAGTGTTGGGAAAAAAAAGTTTAAAAAAACGTTTGAATGATGCGCTCCCCTTTCCCATTCCTCTCCCTCACATCCCTCTGTCATGGTCTCACACAATTGGGGGAAGTCTCATAATAATGAGCAGTGGTTTGAAGTTGGCTTTATTTTCTTTGAACTCAAAAATAAAATTAGCCGTGTTTAAGACGTTAATTTTGAAGTAAAACATCAGCTCCCTCACATTATTCCTGATAGATTCTAGATCTTGATTAATAAACAATGTTTCAACCAATCAGAGCGCTCCTGTTCTGTGGAAGCATGTGATTGGTTGAAAACAAGTGTCCCTGCACTCTAAAACGAAAACCCTTAACATACAGCCCACAGAGGGTCTCAGAGTCTCATTTTGTTACACCGTACTCTTAACTGAGTAATAATTTTTGCTCAAATACAAAGTATAAATATCAGGCAGCTTTTAACAATGATTATCAGTTCAATTAGCAACATTTATTACCATTTAGTGCTACAAACATTTAGCAAAACGTGTAAGAACTTAAATGCGCCACAGCACCGTAGACAGTAGCCCGGTTATCTGGTGTACTTGTAGACCAAAAAAAATGGTTTCCTTGCAAAGTCCTTTATCTAAATGTAGTGACTGCTGAAGTAAGAATAACCACAAGAGAAAGCTACGCAAAACCCCAAAAGACAAAACAGACCCAGGGAGGATAGTACATTTAATTGGTGCAACAGGGTGGGCTTCTGAAAGCCTGCAGACATCTTACCATTTCAAATGAGCCAAATAAAATGTTCCACCAAAGCTGTACACAATTTGACTTAAAGCAGTTCAAACTCAGCAAGATTGTAATTGCTCGTTCACTCTCGCCACATGTGCGTACGCCGGGCTTGTGGTTTGGTGCCAATTTCACAGAAGCAGTTCATTTAAGGTGTCTTGAATAAATTAACCAGGTTAATTTGGCTTTTGCAAAAACAACTGTTCTACTGTTTGGTCAACAGAATAGAAGGACAATGGGACATAGTGCGCCCCCTATTGGGATAAACAAAATGGCAGGATTGTAACTTGGAATGAGTTGGAATTAAAAATACAGAATGCACTTTTTAAGTGAGATTGTTTTCGCTTTATTTTCCACCTCTTTTTAGTTTGTCTACACCACTTATCAACAAAAACATGAGTAGAAAAAAAATGGAAGGTTGAATATGAACAGATATTGGAAAAGCATTCATACAAAAGAAGGATGAATATAGTTTGAATCTTTAATTCTTCTGAAAGCTAAAAATGGTTTAATTACATTATATTGTATAAATATAAACATTAAATATAATGTAATAAAATGATTCAGATAATTTAGAAAATGACAATAAAATTCTGTTCTACTAGCTACACCTAATGTAGGCTGTAATATTACATTCTTGGTTCCAGTGATTCTCAAAACTCAAACTACGGGTGATACATGGGCTCTCTCTGCTGGTGCTTGGACCTGGTTTTGTCCTGCTTAGTCCTAGTTTAGTGCTGTGGTTAACTTTAGATCTAGTTTAGCCCTTGTGTAGACCTGGTTTAGAACTGGTTCCAAGCTTTATTAGTCATGTTTATCTCTAGTTTGGACATAATTTAGACTTGTTTTAGTCCTAGATTACACCTGATTAAGACCTAATTTAGTCTTGGTTTGGATGTGAGTTAGTCCTAGGTGGTATTTGGGATACCAAATATTTTCTGAGGTGGTACTTGGTGTGAAAGGTTTGAGAAACACTGGTCTTCATGACTAAACACTAATGTAATGGCTACAATTTGTCAGTCAGTTTGTCAATGCAGGATGCGATTGTCTAATCGACTTGTCAATAGAAGTTTAATGTAAATTAAGGATTGGCAATGACATGGACAGTAATATATAGATCACCTTTAAGATCACCACTTGTTAATATGGCTGCTTTATTGTAAGAAAAGGAAAAGCCACTGTCTGATTGATTCATTTTGATCTCTTGTAGGATTTGATTTGATCACACAGTTCCAGCTGGACGTCATCCCTCTAAAGGGTGTGAGGAAGGTGGATGGGTCCACTTCTCATCAGGTGGCCTACCGCCTTGACCGGGAGGCCAACTTCCAAATTCCAACTATGTAAGAGCTTTAAACATACAAACACACACACACACACACACACACACACACACACACACACACACACACACACACACACACACACACACACACACACACACACACACACACACAC